>JAXIVJ010000318.1:246662-273515 GCA_036785665.1 Chirona hameri | reverse complement strand
ATTCCACTGGACAGGCCGTGCTCAGCTCAATATTCCACTGGGCAGGCCGTCCTCAGCACAGTATTCCACTTGACAGGCCATGCTCAGCTCAGTATTCCACTTGACAGGCCGTGCTCAGCTCAGTATTACACTGGGCATGCCATGCTCAGCTCAGTATTCCACTGGACAGGCCATGCTCAGCTCAGTGTTCCACTTGACAGGCTGTTCTCAGCTCAGTATTCCACTGGACAGGCCATGCTCAGCTCAGTATTTCACTTGACAGGCCGTGCTCAGCTCAGCATTCCACTGGACAGGCCGTGCTCAGCTCAGCATTCCACCTCCTCAGCTCAGTATTCCACTGGGCAGGCCGTCCTCAGCTCAGTATTTACTGGACAGGCCGTGCTCAGCTCAATATTCCACTGGGCAGGCCGTCCTCAGCTCAGTATTCCACTGGACAGGCCGTCCTCAGCTCAGTATTTACTGGACAGGCCGTGCTCAGCTCAGTATTCCACTCGGCAGGCCGTACTCAGCTCAGTATTCCACTGGACAGGCCATGCTCAGCTCAGTATTCCACTTGACAGGCCGTGCTCAGCTCAGTATTCCACTGGGCAGGCCGTCCTCAGCTCAGTATTCCACTGGACAGGCCGTGCTCAACTCAGTATTCCACTGGGCGGGCCATGCTCAGCTCAGTATTCCACTCGACAGGCCGTGCTCAGCTCAGCATTCCACTGGACAGGCCATGCTCAACTCAGTATTCCACTTGACAGGCCGTGCTCAGCTCAGTATTCTACTGGACAGGCCATGCTCAGCGCAGCATTACACGGGACAAGCCGTGCTCAGCTCAGCATTCCACCTCCTCAGCTCAGTATTCCACTGGGCAGGCCGTCCTCAGCTCAGTATTCCACTGGACAGGCCGTCCTCAGCTCAGTATTCCACTGGACAGGCCATGCTCAGCTCAGTACTCCACTGAACAGGCCATGCTCAGCTCAGTATTCCACTGGACAGGCCGTGCTCAGCTCAGTATTCCACTCGGCGGGCCATGCTCAGCTCAGTATTCCACTGGGCAGGCCGTGCTCAGCTCAGTATTCCACTGGACAGGCCGTGCTCAGCAGCTCAGTATTCCACTGGCAGCCGTGTTCAGCTCAGCATTCCACCTCCTCAGCTCAGTATTCCACTGGACAGGCCGTGCTCAGCTCATCATTCTACTGGACAGGCCGTGCTCAGCTCAGTATTCCACTGGACAGGCCATGCTCAGCTCAGCATTCCACTTGACAGGCCATGCTCAGCTCAGTATTCCACTGGACAGGCCGTCCTCAGCTCAGTATTCCACTGGACAGGCCATGCTCAGCTCAGTATTCCACTGGACAGGCCGTCCTCAGCTCAGTATTCCACTGGGCATGCCGTCTTCAGCTCATTATTTACTGGACAGGCCGTGCTCAGCTCAGTATTCCACTTGACAGGCCGTGCTCAGCTCAGTATTCCACCTGATAGGCCGTGCTAAACTCAGTATTCCACTGGACGGGCCATGCTCAGCTCAGTATTCCACTTGACAGGCCGTGCTCAGCTCAGTATTCCACTGGGCAGGCCGTCCTCAGCTCAGTATTCCACTGGACAGGCCGTGCTCAGCTCAGTATTCCACTGGACAGGCCGTGCTCAGCTCAGCATTCCACCTCCTCAGCTCAGTATTCCACTGGACAGGCCGCCCTCAGCTCAGTATTTACTGGACAGGCCGTCCTCAGCTCAGTATTCCACTCGGCAGGCCGTCCTCAGCTCAGTATTCCACTGGACAGGCCGTGCTCAGCTCAGTATTCCACTTGACAGGCCGTCCTCAGCTCAGTATTCCACTGGACAGGCCATGCTCAGCTCAGTATTCCACTGGACAGGCTGTGCTCAGCTCAGCATTCCACCTCCTCAGCTCAGTATTCCACTGGGCAGGCCGTGCTAAGCTCAGTATTTACTGGACAGGCCGTGCTCAGCTCAGTATACTAGTCGGCTGGTCGTACTCAGCTCTGTATTCCACTTGACAGGCCGTGCTTAGCTCAGTATTCCACTTGACAGGCCGTGCTCAGCTCAGTATTCCACTGGGCAGGCCGTGCTCAACTCAGTATTCCACTGGACGGGCCATGCTCAGCTCAGTATTCCACTTGACAGGCCGTGCCCAGCTCAGTATTCCACTGGACAGGCCGTGCTCAGCTCAGCATTCCACCTCCTCAGCTCAGTATTCCACTTGACAGGCCGTGCTCAGCTCAGTATTCCACCTGACAGGCCGTGCTCAACTCAGTATTCCACTGGACGGGCCATGCTCAGCTCAGTATTCCACTTGACAGGGCGTGCTCAGCTCAGCATTCCACTGGGCAGGCCGTGCTCAGCTCAGCATTCCACCTCCTCAGCTCAGTATTCCACTGGGCAGGCCGTCCTCAGCTCAGTATTTACTGGACAGGCCCGTCCTCAGCTCAGTATTCCACTGGGCAGGCCGTGCTCAGCTCAGTATTCCACTGGACAGGCCGTGCTCAGCTCAGTATTCCACTTGACAGGCCGTGCTCAGCTCAGCATTCCACTTGACAGGCCGTGCTCAGCTCAGTATTCCACTGGGCAGGCCGTCCTCAGCTCAGTATTCCACTGGACAGGCCGTGCTCAGCTCAGTATTCCACTGGCCAGGCCGTGCTCAGCTCAGCATTCCACTCCTCAGCTCAGTATTCCACTGGACAGGCCGTCCTCAGCTCAGTATTTACTGGACAGGCCGTCCTCAGCTCAGTATTCCACTCGGCAGGCCGTCCTCAGCTCAGTATTCCACTGGACAGGCCGTTCTCAGCTCAGTATTCCACTTGACAGGCCGTCCTCAGCTCAGTATTCCACTGGACAGGCCATGCTCAGCTCAGTATTCCACTGGACAGGCCATGCTCAGCTCAGTATTCCACTTGACAGGCCGTGCTCAGCTCAGTATTCCACCTGACAGGCCGTGCTCAACTCAGTATTCCACTGGACGGGCCATGCTCAGCTCAGTATTCCACTTGACAGGGCGTGCTCAGCTCAGTATTCCACTGGGCAGGCCGTGCTCAGCTCAGCATTCCACCTCCTCAGCTCAGTATTCCACTGGGCAGGCCGTCCTCAGCTCAGTATTTACTGGACAGGCCGTCCTCAGCTCAGTATTCCACTGGGCAGGCCCGTGCTCAGCTCAGTATTCCACTGGACAGGCCGTGCTCAGCTCAGTATTCCACTTGACAGGCCGTGCTCAGCTCAGCATTCCACCTCCTCAGCTCAGTATTCCACTGGGCAGGCCATGCTCAGCTCAGTATTTACTGGACAGGCCGTGCTCAGCTCAGTATCCTAGTCGGCTGGCCGTACTCAGCTCAGTATTCCACTGGACAGGCCATGCTCAGCTCAGTATTCCACTGGACAGGCCGTGCTCAGCTCAGTATTCCACTCGGCAGGCCGTGCTCAGCTCAGTATTTACTGGACAGGCCATGCTCAGCTCAGCATTCCACTGGACAGGCCGTGCTCAGCTCAGTATTCCACTTGACAGGCCGTACTCAGCTCAGTATTTCACTGGACAGGCCGTGCTCAGCTCAGTATTGCACTGAAAGGCCGTGCTCAGCTCAGCATTCCACCTCCTCAACTCAGTATTCCACTGTACAGGCCGTGCTCAGCTCAGTATTCCACTGGACAGACCGTGCTCAGCTCAGTATTCCACTGGACAGGCCATGCTCAGCTCAGTATTCCACTGGACAAGCCGTGCTCAGCTCAGTATTCCACTCGGCAGGCCGTGCTCAGCTCAGTATTTACTGGACAGGCCATGCTCAGCTCAGCATTCCACTGGACAGGCCGTGCTCAGCTCAGTATTCCACTTGACAGGCCGTGCTCTGCTCAGTATTCCACTGGATAGGCCGTGCTCAGCTCAGTTTTCCACTGGACAGGCCGTGCTCAGCTCAGCATTCCACCTCCTCAGCTCAGTATTCCACTGGACAGGCCGTGCTCAGCTCAGTATTCCACTGGACAGGCCGTGCTCAGCTCAGTATTCCACTGGACAGGCCGTGCTAAGCTAAGTATTCCACTGGACAGGCCGTGCTCAGCTCAGTATTCCACTGGACAGGCCATGCTCAGCTCAGTATTCCACTTGACAGGCCGTGCTCAGCTCAGTATTTACTGGACAGGCCATGCTCAGCTCAGTATTCCACTGGATAGGCCATGCTCAGCTCAGTATTCCACTTCACAGGCCGTGCTCAGCTCAGTATTCCACTGGGCAGGCCGTGCTCAGCTCAGTATTCCACTGGACAGGACGTCCTCAGCTCAGTATTCCACCTGACAGGCCGTGCTCAGCTCAGTATTCCACTTGACAGGCCGTGCTCAGCTCAGTATTCCACTGGACAGGCCGTGCTCAGCTCAGTATTCCACTTGACAGGCCGTGCTCATTAGTCCAGGGGTCAGCTAAGCGGGCCACCTCCTCGGCCGACCGTCTCCAGCCAGACACTGAGCCGGCCTCGTCGTGTCACCAGGTCGGCTGACCGGCCGACCGTCTCCAGCCAGACACTGAGCCGGCCTCGTCGTGTCACCAGGTCGGCTGACCGGCCGACCGTCTCCAGCCCGACACTGAGCCGGCCTCGTCGTGTCACCAGGTCGGCTGACCGGCCGACCGTCTCCAGCCAGACACTGGGCCGGCCTCGTCGTGTCACCAGGTCGGCTGATCGGCCGACCGTCTCCAGCCAGACACGGAGCCGGCCTCGTCGTGTCACCAGGTCAGCTGACCGGCCGGGGTCAGGTCGATGGCAGCCGGTCACCGGGCCCGACCGAGGTGCGCTGCAGTCCCCCCCCCCCCCCGTTCTCCCCCCCCCCCCCCTCCGTCCCCGCTCAGCCGACCGTCGCCGGCCCATCAGTGATCGTCCATCAGGCAGAGGTCAGCACAGGAGGCACCCCGCCACCCTCCTCTCTCATACTGCGCCCATAGGTCAGCCTGCAGGGCAGACGGCTCGCGCCATGTGAAGGTCAAGGTCAGGGCAGGACTGACGAGCAGACCTTTTCTACATCGTCAGGGGAGACCGGGGCTGAATGCAGACATTTTCACATTTACCTTCCTAGCCGTCGACTCGTGGAAGATATTTCAAATCGGACACTTCTGTAGGAAAAGTGTGTCTTTTCCCCACCAAGACATATTCAATTTGTAATATAACGAAGTATAAATAGGTAGAGCGACAATTTGCAGACAGCTCTGCAAGTGATGCATTTAACCCCGCTACCGGGGCAGGTTGCATCTACCCCTGGAACGTATAAAATGAATGACCAAAACGTACTCGTATTGAGAGAAAAAACTTTCTTTATTCGTCACTGTATTAAATATCAAATATATTCCTTAGTATACTATATGTAAACACCATATTATTTGCTCTACTAGATATTATACGCTATTAATTAATGGTCGTTATTTATGTCATATTAACCTAACGTTGCAAGTTGCAACGTTCAAGGTTGCAGGTTACAACTTGGAACCTGCTCCTTCAAAAACGATTCAACTTGCCCCATGCCCACTTTGATTTGTTTTGAGCACATACAATGGTGGAAGTTTAGGAAGTTCAGACAAGATCTCCGATCATGTTAACGCCAGAAGTATATGCTACGATAAGGTTAAATTCGTTCACCACACCTGAAGTTGCAAAGAGTCCACTATATTTTGCATTTATTGGCAAATATTAACATTCTTCCTAAAAAAAATCACTGTCGGGGTCTGCCAGATCAGCCAGCTCGTTTCGCCGTCGCAAAGGGTTTGCGTATGCGCGTTTCTTGTAGACCCACTGGCATTTCCATCTCACGGGTAGTTTTATTTAGTTATAAGCTCTGATGCGTTCAACCCGTGATGCATTTAGCCCCGGCAGTGGCGTCGCCACGGGGGAAAGCGGAGCAACTTGCGCCCCCCCCCCCCCTCCACACATTCACATCCGATTGGGGACCCCCTGAGATCGATACAGATCCGAGGAGATTTTGAGGTCGGTAAAAATGGGGGTAGGTTGACCACGTCCAGAGGTTTGCCTCGACACTAAATTTCCGATTTTTACCTCTGGGATTCCAACGAATCCCTTGAAATTTGTTTAGTATCTGTGGTCCCGATCCTTATTTGTTCTACTACTACCAACACGATATATATATATATATATATATATATATATATATATATATATATATATATATATATATATATATATATATATATATATATATATATATATATATATATATATATATATATATATATATATATATATATATATATATATATATATATATATATATATATATATATATATATATATATATATATATATATATATATATATATATATATATATATATATATATATATATATATATATATATATATATATATATATATATATATATATATATATATATATATATATATATATATATATATATATATATATATATATATATATATATATATATATATATATATATATATATAACATAGAAATGATCGGGATAACAAGAAATGCCACCACTGAATGCGCCACTCATTTCTATATCGATATATACTTGTGAATTCCAGAATTGGTAAATCGGTTTTTCGATTAAAAAACTATTTTGAGCCGCCGCTGGCCCACTGTGCACCGCCGCTAACGACCAATTGGGATTCCCCGACGACCCAACTTATCACCTGGTCCATCCGACGCGCTGCTGCACCATTTGGTCATGCCCCGTGGCCCACCCTGTTACCCACCCTGCTGGGTGGGTAACTGAGCGCGGCGCGTTTACATCACTCGCAGCAGAAACAGCCTCACATCCCTGCTGGGCGACGGAGCGCGGCGCGTTTACATCACTCGCAGTGCAGAGGCAGCCCCTATTAACTAGCTGCAGCCCGCGGGTGGGGGTACACCGCTGCTGCGGGCCGGCCGCTTCCGCTCCCGTTTCACCGCGCCCGCATCGTCGAGAGCGACGCACCTCTGTCGATAGCCGACATCGACCGTCGGAGAGGCGGCTCGATATCTGCCTGCACCCGCCGCTGCCGACGAGCTGTCGGATGCCGCGTCCAAGCTCGGCTTGGAGCTCGGCCCGCCAGGAACACCCAGCCAGAACCGGCGGAGGTGACCGCCACCGAGCAGCCCGCAGATGCACCTGGTACCAATCGGGGTAGTCTAATAATGCAGCAGTCCTGTAAACGTATGTAGCCTGGCGTCTTCAGCGACTTTGACGGACGGAATCCCGTGGAATCCCGAGAGAAAGTGAACGCTGCAGCTGCCGATTACCTCACGGAGAATGAGTCGAGCCTCCGGTGACCTGTCGGGGTCGTTTGGTAACCTGACTCCAGCCTGACGTCACGGGGAATGAGTCGAGCCTCCGGTGACCTGTCAAGGTCGTTTGGTAACCTGACTCCAGCCTGACGTCACGGGGAATGAGTCGAGCCTCCGGTGACCTGTCGGGGTGGTTTGGTAACCCGACTTTAGTCTGACGTCACGGGGAATGAGTCGAGCCTCCGGTGACCTGTCAAGGTCGTTTGGTAACCTGACTTTAGTCTGACGTCACGGAGAATGAGTCGAGCCTCCGGTGACCTGTCGGGGTCGTTTGGTAGCCTGACTCCAGCCTGACGTCACAGAGAATGAGTCGAGCCTCCGGTGACCTGTCGGAGTCGTTTGGTAACCTGACTTTAGTCTGACGTCACGGAGAATGAGTCGAGCCTCCGGTGACCTGTCAAGGTCGTTTGGTAACCTGACTTTAGTCTGACGTCACGGAGAATGAGTCGAGCCTCCGGTGACCTGTCAAGGTCGTTTGGTAACCTGACTTTAGTCTGACGTCACGGAGAATGAGTCGAGCCTCCGGTGACCTGTCGGAGTCGTTTGGTAGCCTGACTCCAGCCTGACGTCACGGAGAATGAGTCGAGCCTCCGGTGACCTGTCAAGGTCGTTTGGTAACCCGACTTTAGTCTGACGTCACGGAGAATGAGTCGAGCCTCCGGTGACCTGTCAAGGTCGTTTGTTAACCTGACTCCAGCCTGACGTCACGGGGAATGAGTCGAGCCTCCGGTGACCTGTCGGGGTCGTTTGGTAACCTGACTCCAGTCTGACGTCACGGAGAATGAGTCGAGCCTCCGGTGACCTGTCAAGGTCGTTAGTTAACCTGACTCCAGCCTGACGTCACGGGGAATGAGTCGAGCCTCCGGTGACCTGTCGGGGTCGTTTGGTAACCTGACTCCAGCCTGACGTCACGGAGAATGAGTCGAGCCTCCGGTGACCTGTCAAGGTCGTTTGTTAACCTGACTCCAGCCTGACGTCACGGGGAATGAGTCGAGCCTCCGGTGACCTGTCGGGGTGGTTTGGTAGCCTGACTCCAGCCTGACGTCACGGAGAATGAGTCGAGCCTCCGGTGACCTGTCGGGGTCGTTTGTTAACCTGACTCCAGCCTGACGTCACGGGGAATGAGTCGAGCCTCCGGTGACCTGTCGGGGTCGTTTGTTAACCTGACTCCAGCCTGACGTCACGGAGACTGAGTCGAGCCTCCGGTGACCTGTCGGGGTCGTTTGTTAACCTGACTCTAGCCTGACGTCACGGAGACTGAGTCGAGCCTCCGGTGACCTGTCGGGGTCGTTTGTTAACCTGACTCCAGCCTGACGTCACGGAGAATGAGTCGAGCCTCCGGTGACCTGTCAAGGTCGTTTGGTAACCCGACTTTAGTCTGACGTCACGGAGAATGAGTCGAGCCTCCGGTGACCTGTCAAGGTCGTTTGTTAACCTGACTCCAGCTTGACGTCACGGGGAATGAGTCGAGCCTCCGGTGACCTGTCGGGGTCGTTTGGTAACCTGACTCCAGCCTGACGTCACGGAGAATGAGTCGAGCCTCCGGTGACCTGTCAAGGTCGTTTGTTAACCTGACTCCAGCCTGACGTCACGGGGAATGAGTCGAGCCTCCGGTGACCTGTCGGGGTGGTTTGGTAGCCTGACTCCTGCCTGACGTCACGGAGAATGAGTCGAGCCTCCGGTGACCTGTCGGGGTCGTTTGTTAACCTGACTCCAGCCTGACGTCACGGGGAATGAGTCGAGCCTCCGGTGACCGGTCGGGGTCGTTTGGTAACCTGACTCCAGCCTGACGTCACGGAGAATGAGTTGAGCCTCCGGTGACCTGTCGGAGTCGTTTGGTAACCTGACTCCAGCCTGACGTCACGGAGAATGAGTCGAGCCTCCGGTGACCTGTCAAGGTCGTTTGTTAACCTGACTCCAGCCTGACGTCACGGGGAATGAGTCGAGCCTCCGGTGACCTGTCGGGGTCGTTTGGTAACCTGACTCCAGCCTGACGTCACGGAGAATGAGTCGAGCCTCCGGTGACCTGTCGGGGTCGTTTGTTAACCTGACTCCAGCCTGACGTCACGGAGAATGAGTCGAGCCTCCGGTGACCTGTCGGAGTCGTTTGGTAACCTGACTCCAGCCTGACGTCACGGGGAATGAGTCGAGCCTCCGGTGACCTGTCGGAGTCGTTTGGTAACCTGACTCCAGCCTGACGTCACGGAGAATGAGTCGAGCCTCCGGTGACCTGTCGGGGTCGTTTGGTAACCTGACTCCAGCCTGACGTCACGGGGAATGAGTCGAGCCTCCGGTGACCTGTCGGGGTCGTTTGTTAACCTGACTCCAGCCTGACGTCACGGGGAATGAGTCGAGCCTCCGGTGACCTGTCAAGGTCGTTTGTTAACCTGACTTTAGTCTGACGTCATGGAGAATGAGTCGAGCCTCCGGTGACCTGTCGGGGTCGTTTGGTAACCTGACTCCAGCCTGACGTCACGGGGAATGAGTCGAGCCTCCGGTGACCTGTCGGGGTCGTTTGTTAACCTGACTCCAGCCTGACGTCACGGAGAATGAGTCGAGCCTCCAGTGACCTGTCAAGGTCGTTTGATAACCTGACTTTAGTCTGACGTCACAGAGAATGAGTCGAGCCTCCGGTGACCTGTCGGAGTCGTTTGGTAACCTGACTTTATTCTGACGTCACGGAGAATGAGTCGAGTCTCGGGTGACCTGTCGGAGTCGTTTGGTAACCTGACTCCAGCCTGACGTCAAGGAGAATGAGTCGAGCCTCCGGTGACCTGTCAAGGTCGTTTGGTAACCTGACTTTAGTCTGACGTCACGGAGAATGAGTCGAGCCTCCGGTGACCTGTCAAGGTCGTTTGGTAACCTGACTTTAGTCTGACGTCACGGAGAATGAGTCGAGCCTCCGGTGACCTGTCGGAGTCGTTTGGTAACCTGACTCCAGCCTGACGTCACGGAGAATGAGTCGAGCCTCCGGTGACCTGTCAAGGTCGTTTGGTAACCTGACTTTAGTCTGACGTCACGGAGAATGATTCGAGCCTCCGGTGACCTGTCGGAGTCGTTTAGTAACCTGACTCCAGCCTGACGTCACGGGGAATGAGTCGAGCCTCCGGTGACCTGTCGGAGTCGTTTGGTAACCTGACTTTAGCCTGACGTCACAGAGAATGAGTCGAGCCTCCGGTGACCTGTCAAGGTCGTTTGGTAACCTGACTCCAGCCTGATGTCACGGGGAATGAGTCGAGCCTCCGATGACCTGTCAAGGTCGTT
Source organism: Chirona hameri (assembly GCA_036785665.1). Taxonomy (NCBI): domain Eukaryota; kingdom Metazoa; phylum Arthropoda; class Thecostraca; order Balanomorpha; family Balanidae; genus Chirona; species Chirona hameri. The sequence goes on along the minus strand of JAXIVJ010000318.1, from coordinate 262,974 downwards.
TGTTAACCTGACTCCAGCCTGACGTCACGGAGAATGAGTCGAGCCTCCGGTGACCTGTCGGAGTCGTTTGGTAACCTGACTCCAGCCTGATGTCACGGAGAATGAGTCGAGCCTCCGGTGACCTGTCGGGGTCGTTTGGTAACCTGACTTTAGCCTGACGTCACGGAGAATGAGTCGAGCCTCCGGTGACCTGTCAAGGTCGTTTGTTAACCTGACTCCAGCCTGACGTCACGGAGAATGAGTCGAGCCTCCGGTGACCTGTCGGGGTCGTTTGGTAGCCTGACTCCAGCCTGACGTCACGGGGAATGAGTCGAGCCTCCGGTGACCTGTCAAGGTCGTTTGTTAACCTGACTTTAGTCTGACGTCACGGGGAATGAGTCGAGCCTCCGGTGACCTGTCGGAGTCGTTTGTTAACCTGACTTTAGTCTGACGTCACGGAGAATCAGTCGAGCCTCCGGTGACCTGTCGGGGTCGTTTGGTAACCTGACTCCAGCCTGACGTCACGGAGAATGAGTCGAGCCTCTGGTGACCTGTCGGGGTCGTTTGGTAACCCGACTCCAGCCTGACGTCACAGAGAATGAGTCGAGCCTCCGGTGACCTGTCGGGGTCGTTTGTTAGCCTGACTCCAGCCTGACGTCACGGAGAATGAGTCGAGCCTCCGGTGACCTGTCGGAGTCGTTTGGTAACCTGACTCCAGCCTGACGTCACGGAGAATGAGTCGAGCCTCCGGTGACCTGTCGGAGTCGTTTGGTAACCTGACTCCAGCCTGACGTCACAGAGAATGAGTCGAACCTCCGGTGACCTGTCGGAGTCGTTTGGTAACCTGACTTTAGTCTGACGTCACAGAGAATGAGTCGAGCCTCCGGTGACCTGTCAAGGTCGTTTGGTAACCTGACTTTAGTCTGACCTCACGGAGAATGAGTCGAGCCTCCGGTGACCTGTCAAGGTCGTTTGGTAACCTGACTTTAGTCTGACGTCACGGGGAATGAGTCGAGCCTCCGGTGACCTGTCGGGGTCGTTTGGTAACCTGACTCCAGCCTGACCTCACGGAGAATGAGTCGAGCCTCCGGTGACCTGTCGGAGTCGTTTGGTAACCCGACTTTAGTCTGACGTCACGGAGAATGAGTCGAGCCTCCGGTGACCTGTCGGAGTCGCTTGGTAACCCGACTTTAGTCTGACGTCACGGGGAATGAGTCGAGCCTCCGGTGACCTGTCGTAGTCGTTTGGTAACCCGACTTTAGTCTGACGTCACGGAGAATGACCCGGGCCTCCGGTGACCTGTCAAGGTCGTTTGGTAACCCGACTTTAGTCTGACGTCACGGGGAATGAGTCGAGCCTCCGGTGACCTGTCGGAGTCGTTTGGTAACCTGACTCCAGCCTGACGTCACGGGGAATGAGTCGAGCCTCCGGTGACCTGTCGGAGTCGTTTGGTAACCTGACTCCAGCCTGACGTCACGGAGAATGAGTCGAGCCTCCGGTGACCTGTCAAGGTCGTTTGGTAACCCGACTTTAGTATGACGTCACGGGGAATGAGTCGAGCCTCCGGTGACCTGTCGGAGTCGTTTGGTAGCCTGACTCCAGCCTGACGTCACGGGGAATGAGTCGAGCCTCCGGTGACCTGTCGGGGTCGTTTGGTAACCTGACTCCAGCCTGACGTCACGGAGAATGAGTCGAGCCTCCGGTGACCTGTCAAGGTCGTTTGTTAACCTGACTCCAGCCTGACGTCACGGAGAATGAGTCGAGCCTCCGGTGACCTGTCGGAGTCGTTTGGTAACCCGACTCCAGCCTGACGTCACGGAGAATGAGTCGAGCCTCCGGTGACCTGTCAAGGTCGTTTGGTAACCTGACTCCAGCCTGACGCCACGGAGAATGAGTCGAGCCTCCGGTGACCTGTCAAGGTCGTTTGGTAACCTGACTCCAGCCTGACGCCACGGAGAATGAGTCGAGCCTCCGGTGACCTGTCGGAGTCGTTTGGTAATCCGACTCCAGCCTGACGCCGTCCCAGCCTCTCAGAGCAGAGGACGGGGAGCGGCTCTCCCTGCCGCGATGGCGTCTCACGTCTCACGTTCTCTTTGTTGAACTTTGAACAGTGTGGGTGTGGGATGCTCGGAGTTGGGCCAGAGGTCAGAGCTCTGTTGAACAAATACTGACTTCCTCTGCGGTCGGTACAGGTGTGAGCTCTCCAGGGCACTGGGCTTGCTCACCGGAAGGTCAAACAGCCACAGAGCTCGTCTGTGGCTACGCCACTCATTTAAACGTTATGAGTCAAACACAATGTATGTGCGGACATTTAGGTTTTTGATGGACATTCATAATTTTATCAAATCCAGTGGGACATTCAGAAGTGAATATTATCCGAATTATTTGAACAAAACCATTGTTTTGGAAAGACGATTCTCTGCTTATGTTTAAAATACCGGAGCATTCACGTTTGTATATGTAGATTTAATTAATTAATCTAAATTGTATTTAACCACTGATGCATTGCAGTTGGGGGTTGGTAGTTAAAAGGCGTGTCTGACGTGAATGTGCCCTGAATTGTTTCAGCAAAGTCATTTTTGGAAAGCTAATTATTTTCTTTAATTTAATGCGTCGTCTTGGGTTTTCCATGTCGATTTTTCATGGTATAAAGATATAATTTACTCGAATGAGTCTATCCAGCCACTCCGTTTTCAGCCACTCCGTTCCGAGAATCCAGCCACTCCGTTTGGGGAGACCAAAGACTCAGGCACTGACGGAGTCGAGTTTGGAGGGAGAAAAAAATCGCTCCGCGTTTTATCAGCGAAAAGGTGCTGACCGGGGAGGGGGGCGTCGGGTCGTCAGCGCGAAAAGTCGTTGACCGGGGGAGGTCATCAGCGCAAAAACGAAAGATTAGTTACGCGGGGAGGGGGGGGGGGGGGGAATTTGTATTGAATGTCCCCATGTTCCTGTGGGAGGGGGCATTTGCCTCCCTCTTCACTGGCGGACCTAGGGTTCGAGTTTGGAGGGGCCAAAATTTGCGTTTCAAAATTTTTAACTGGGGAGGGGGTGGCGTCGGGTCGTTAACGCGAAAAGTCGTTGACTGGGGGGGGGGGGGCGGAGTGTCGGGTCCTCAGCGCCAAGGCTCTATAACCAGGTAAAACCATCAGCGTTTGTTTTTACCGTCCCCCGCGGCCAGTAGATGACGTCATTGGGATGGTAACTTAGTCGCCGCCGTCCACGTTCTGTATAATGGACGATAGTCTGGAATCGTTTTTGGCGGCTTTTAACCGTGCTTCTATGTTGGATATGATGCAGAAAGGTGCGATGTGGTCTGCCAATGGCAAATCTAGACCGTCTGGTACTCTTACTGCACAACCTGGCCGGAATTCCTCGGGTCTGACCGAGCGTATTAACCCGTGCACTGCAGGGGGTGATTTCCGCTCCCTCCTCAGGTTTTTCGCAGATAGCGAAAAAACGGAGGCGCGCAGCGCCGCTGGGTTTTAGTACAGCTGTTGGAACATCAATTGCGCACACTTTGAAAAAAATGACATCGGGTCATATCAGGTCAGGTCACCAGCCAGGTCAAGTGACCCCACCTCCAAAAAACGTTTGCAGTTGTGCCAAAGCCAGAGTTTCTCACCGATCAGTTTGAAACTTACAGGGTGTCATGAGGGCATAATTACTTACAATTGGTTTATCTCGAAATTTGTATATCGGTGACCTAAGATCAGGTCAATTTCGTGACCTCCCCATAGTAAGTCAATGGGGAAATATTAAAATGCCCCTATTTCAAGGATATGCATGATATTAGTGCAATTACTTCTGTATCATGTTATTATAGGATATTATTGATGATCTAGCTGTAAGTTTTGTTCAGTGGCCCCTATGGGGTCACTTGAGGTCAGCCGAGGTCACGATCACTTATTTGTCAATAACTCGCGACATAATGAAGATAAGGAAGTAAGACCGACAGCAATAAGTTTGACTCGTCGAGACACGTCTCCCTATATGCAACATGACCTACTTTGGTCTTGACCTCAGGTCAAGGTCACGTGATCTGTGGTCAAATTTTGAAGTTGACCTAACAAGATCACCATGTATATCATGCGAAGTGCCTTGACGAGACAAACACAATGCCGTAAACAGTTTGTCGTTATCATTATTAAGAAAAAAGTTATTGTCAAGAAAAAAAAACATTTAGCAAAAAAAAAAAAAAAATTGACTTCTGGAGCCTCAAATATTGACCCTAGATCAAATTTGAGGAAATGTCGATTGAAAATGTAAATGGCTGTCGATTGTTTTTCCCCGTTTATTTCTAGCTAGCAGAGTTTCCGAGATATATGGGAATATCTGGAGCGAAGTCCTAAAACAGAAAAAAATGGGAATTTTTACCTTTGATGACCTCTGGTAACCTCAATTTTGACCTTATCTAAAAACAAATACTGCTATAGTTTCGATAGAACTTGTATCTTGCTATCAAACGCCGTTTTCAGCTTGTCGCTACGTAGCGTAGTTTTCGAGATTTCACGGGGGCGGAAATCACCCCCCCCCCCCACCCTGCAGTTCGTGTTCGGCGCAAGCCCCCTGCTGTGTGCGGGCTAACCTGCGCCGTGCCGTGGTGGGGGGGGGGGGGGTCTTTTAGACGCCTCTCTAAGGTTTTTCGAGGATAGCGGAAAAACGGGGGCGTGCAGCGCCACCTTTTTCGGCACAGGTGTTTGGGCATCAATTACCCTTATTGTGTGAAATTGTGCACCTCAGGTCATATCAGGCCAGGTCACCAGGCCAGGTCACGTGACACCACCACCAAAGACGTTTGTGGTCGTACCATAGCCACAGTTTTTGGCCGATCAGTTTCAAACTTACAGGATTTCATAAGGTCATTAGTACCTACAATTCGTGTATCTCGGATGTTGTATATATGTGACCAAAAGTCGGGTTAATTTAGTGACCTCCCTATTATAAGTAAATGGGGAAATATTACAATGCTTCCTTTTCCGAGGATACGCATGATATCAGTCCAATGTCTCCTGGATAATGTTATTACCGAGCGGGCCCGAAGCGCCCGTGAGGTTTCTCGTCAACTTACTAGACAAATTTACATTTGACCCGGCCCAACCCGGCCCGACCCGGCCCAACCCGGCCCGACCCGGCCATACAGACGCTTTTCGGAAGCTAATAATTTGCAACCACTGCTCCGATTGAGATTGGGTCTTCACCATTGGATAGGTCCATCAAATCAATTTCGTTTGTGGTATGGTGCGCTCTGATAGATGTGGTACCACAGCACGTGGCAATTGGCAAACGCGAACGTCGAAATGAACAAAAAACCTTGCTAAAATGATTCTTGATTAAAAAATTCCTGTATTATTCTAAGCATTGATTTATACGCTGAAGCATGCAACGCTCAGGACGCACTCCCTTGTGGCGGATTTGGAAAGGAGATCATGGACAATTTAATACAACTTAATTTGTATGTTGGCATGCATTGCGGCCTGGCAATTTTTCTGGAGAACTAAAAAGACTGTGTTACTACCACGTGTGCTCCCTTACCGTTTCATATTTCAAACCTGTTTTAGCTTTACCAGAGCGCGCTCGCTCGGTCATCGCCCAAAAAGGCGTTTTACTGGTCATACGTCATTCTTGATGAACCAGGTACAAGTTTTGTTCAGTGACCCCTACAGGGTCGGCAGAGGTCATCTGAGGTCACCAACACTTTTGTGTCAATAACTCTCGACAGAATGAAGATATATAAGTGAAACTGGCACCAATGTATTTGTCTCGTCGAGACACGTCTTTCAATATGCAACATGACCTTCTTGAGTCACCACTGGACCTTGACCTGAGTTCAAATGTATATGTTGACCTAACCTGGTCTGCATAAATATGATTGCCTTGACGAGACAAACATGATGGCGTCAAAATTATTACCTTACTTTATTAGGCAAAAAGTTATTTGCAAAAAAAAACAGTTTGACCACCAAATAGCCTTTTGGCCTTTGGTGACCTCTGGAGCCTAAACTATTGACCTGAGCTAAAATTTGAGGACACCACTGGTGATTGCATTGTTAAATATATTTCGATTACTTGTTATTTGTTTGCTCCTAGCTATCATAGTTCCCGAGATATTTGGGTGTTTCTGGAGCGCAGTCCTTAAACTGGAAAATCTGAGATTTGATTACTTCTGGTGACCTCAATATTGATCTGAGCCAAACAAATGAAAATAGTTTCGAAATTATTTTTGACGAGCTATCGAACAGTGTTTTTGGATTCATTCTACTCTTCATAGGAGCCGAGTTAGAAGGGGCGTTTCAGAACTAATCAGATTTTACCATGCGAATGACGTCTCATTGGCAGCATTTGTTAGCAATTTCTTTACCTATGGCCCACTATAGGGATGACACCCGCTGTTCAGTGCGAAATAATCGTTTCTTTTTATCCTAGATTGGTACTTGTGCTGGCCGGTTTGGCGGAGGCCAAAACATAATTTGGCCTTACGACTTGAGCGTTTGGGGGAGGCCATGGCCTCGGTGCCCCCCCCCCCTGGATCTGCCACTGAGCGGTCATTCAGCAAGGGAAACTGGGTTTCCGAAGTGAGTGTAACGTGTTTCTCCCCAATATTGCATGAACTAATACAAAAATAATATTAGCCGGTTTCACGAAGGATTATTGCGCTGAAAAGATTCTGAAAAGTTTCTGAAAAGTTTAAAAAGTTTTGGTATAAAAGTCTTAGTATAATATAGTATTAATATAGTCTAACTATATAGACTTAAGTATAAAATTCTTGTAAGAAGTCTTAACATGAGCCGTTTTAAGACTTTTATAAGACTTGTATACTTAAGACTTTTATACTAAGACTTTTATACTAAGACTTTTATAATAAGACTTTTATTGCGCCGGGGCACCAGGGGCACCACCGCGCCGGGGCATCAGGGGCACCACTAAAAATAAAGCAAAAAAATCCCAAACAATCCGAAAATAATAATAATAGTAATAATAATAATAATAATAATAATAATAATAATAATAATAATAATAATAATAATATTTTTTAAAAAAATCCGCGCCGCGTATTATTCGGTGTTCTTTGACCCAGCGGCACCGCCGCGCCGGCGTACCAGTGTTACGACCGCGCCGGCGTAGCAGGGGAACCACAGTGCCGGTAGGCGGCATTGTGGGGCGAAGGGGGGCACCGGGGTTCCGTGCCTCCTTGAATACCGGAGGGGAAACAATGGCCTGGTGACGCCATGAAACCACAAGCATTAGTCGCTGGAAAACTTTTTTTCTCGCGAAATGATGCTAAATTACAATTGCTAAATTATGCACAACAATTTCCCTTCATGCCTCCTGTCCCTTGGGCTATGAAGGGGCACCAACGTGCCTTTATACCAGAGGCAACAACGTATCGGAATTGAGGGGCCCTGAGGGCCCTCGGGAGTCGGGATCCGCTTCCATAGGCGGTGGAACAGGGGGGGCACCGGGCACCGTGCCCCTTGAACCCAGTAGGATGGGGGAGGCGGGGCACCAATGATCTGGTGCCCCCATCAAATTGCTGAACATCCACCTATTTTATGCAAAATGGTGCAAAATTCAGTGACAAAAAACGCGCCGCTTCGCGGCGCATATTACATACGTGCGTCCTGATAAATCCTCGATGTCACGATGTTTGTTGACTATCGTTTTTTTTCTTCTCGCAAACGAGCCCATAGGGCCTGCCATTTGGGCCTTGTATGTGGTTCATGGCTGGAAATCCATTAAACGTATTTGAAACTGGTAAGTAACTGCACCCAAGCTGTTAGAGTTTTGTGATAAAGAAGTCGAAAAATATCACATTTTTGTGCCACTGCGGCGAAATTCCTTCAATCTTTGCGGTGGAAGAATCTCATTGAGTGGCTGCATTGGTGCCCTTGGGCTGATACATATATATTATAAAACCTTTCTAATTTTTAGAGCCTAGTTATCCAGACCCCAAAAAAATAAAGCAAAAAAATCCGCAAATCATTCGTGTTCTTGCCCAGTACAAAAGGGTCTAATATAGACTGTACACACTGGCGGCCGCAGGGAGGGGAGGACATGGCGCAATGGCCCCACCTTTGACCTTAAATGGGGGGAAACATGTCTTTTGACCTCACCTTTTGCTCCAGACATATTTCCTCGTTTTGACCCTGCATCCTGGTTCCAATAGCAAAAATTAGTTCTCCAGCCCGATCAAAACCTCAAATTTTGGCTCCGCTTCGCGGCGCAATAATAGTTGCATGGGTGTCCATTTGCGTAAATACCATTGGTAGTTAAGTTTAAGTGCAGATTTTGTGACAAATTTTCTTCAAGCGCAAAATTCTTCTTCAAAAATAACAAATTAAAATATCAATAAAAAAAATCTTCAAGCGCCTTCGCAAAATCCTGCCTATTTTTTAGTTCAAGAACATTTTTGAAGTCCGCAAGAGACACAAAGCAATATGATGCACTGCAATCGCATGCATAAGATTTACAGCTTGTAAAAAAAACGGCAACCACCTTCTGGAGATGTGCAGAATGGGATGTGCAGAATACTGTTCGTGACTACCCCCTGGTCACGACTCACGAACCTCGACTAACCTCTTGGTCAGTTCTTCATCAGCCGTCTGGGGCCGCCCTTGACTGTACAAATTATATATATTAGCACCATTCACGGCACTTCAAATGATAGAAAGGGTACGACTGATATTGCAAATACCTATAGCCAACGTTTTGTCAATACAAAACAAAAATGTTGAAATACCCTCAAAATATAGTGGACCAAATCCGTTGTGTTTTCTGATTTGGGTATATGTAGGAGCACCACTGCAATTGATGACCCCCCCCCCCCTTAAATATTTTCTGGATCCGCCCCTGGTGGCGACTACTTTTAGAACCTCATTCTTGCCGCGAGAGGCGACACTATAGTAGTATGTCGGCGACACTATAGTAGTATGTCCGCGACACTATAGTAGTATGTCCGCGACACTATAGTAGTATGTCGGCGACACTACAGTAGTATGTCCGCGACACTATAGTAGTATGTCGGCGACACTATAGTAGTATGTCGGCGACACTATAGTAGTATGTCCGCGACACTATAGTAGTATGTCCGCGACACTATAGTAGTATGTCGGCGACGCTATAGTAGTATGTCCGCGACACTATAGTAGTATGTCGGCGACACTATAGTAGTATGTCCGCGACACTATGGTAGTATGTCGGCGACACTAACTATAGTAGTATGTCCGCGACACTATAGTAGTATGTCGGCGACACTATAGTAGTATGCCCGCGACACTATAGTAGTATGTCGGCGACACTATAGTAGTATGTCGGCGACACTATAGTAGTATGTCGGCGACACTATAGTAGTATGTCGGCGGCACTATAGTAGTATGTCGGCGACGCTATAGTAGTATGTCCGCGACACTATAGTAGTATGTCGGCGACACTATAGTAGTATGTCGGCGACGCTATAGTAGTATGTCGGCGACACTATAGTAGTATGTCGGCGACACTATAGTAGTATGTCCGCGACACTATAGTAGTATGTCCGCGACACTATTAGTATTTCGGCGGCACTATAGTAGTATGTCGGCGACACTATAGTAGTATATCGGCGACACTATAGTAGTATGTCGGCGACGCTATAGTAGTATGTCGGCGACACTATAGTAGTATGTCGGCGACACTATAGTAGTATGTCGGCGACACTATAGTAGTATGTCCGCGCCTGGCCCGTAACAAATGATTGACTCATTTCGCTGTCAGCTTTAAAACACTGTAGCCTTAAATGAGCGCTGTGGGTAAAATGAAGCCTGCTGTGTGATAGATTGAAGTCAGGGATATGAGGTTATTTATATTTATAACTTCCCCCATATGCTTAACTCTCAAGTGCTTAGTGGCAAAATACTTCTATTGGAATATATGGTATTGGAAGTATTGGAATATGTTATTAGAAGCATCACTAGCAGCTTATTAGCTGCAACAGCAATACACCTACATTGATGATGCATTAGGTGCGCAGAACTACCCGATAAGTACAGGTGAGCAATTGGATGAGCATCAAGTAACCATGTCATCACTATGGTCCCATTCCCAATGGACGGACGATCGCCGATGTGAGACTACGCCATCTCATTGAAATCCATCGGAGTCCTGTACGGCTGCAGCGCTCCTCCGCGCGGAGTCCAGCACGGCTGCAGCGCTCCTCAGTACGGAGTACAGCACGGCTGCAGCGCTCCTCCGCGCGGAGTCCAGCACGGCTGCAGCGCTCCTCAGTACGGAGTACAGCACGGCTGCAGCGCTCCTCCGCGCGGAGTCCAGCACGGCTGCAGCGCTCCTCAGTACGGAGTACAGCATGGCTGCAGCGCTCCTCCGCGCGGAGTCCAGCACGGCTGCAGCGCTCCTCCGCGAGGAGTCCTGTACGGCTGCAGTGCTCCTCCGCGCAGAGTCCCACGGCTGCAGCGCTCCTCCGCGCGGAGTCCAGCACGGCTGCAGCGCTCCTCAGTACGGAGTACAGCATGGCTGCAGCGCTCCTCCGCGCGGAGTCCTGTACGGCTGCAGCGCTCCTCCGCGCAGAGTCCCTCGGCTGCAGCGCTCCTCCGCGCGGAGTCCAGCACGGCTGCAGCGCTCCTCCGCACGGAGTCCTGCACGGCTGCAGCGCTCCTCCGCGCGGAGTCCTGTACGGCTGCAGCGCTCCTCCGCTCAGAGTCCCACGGCTGCAGCGCTCCTCCGCGCGGAGTCCTGCACGGCTGCAGCGCTCCTCCGCACGGAGTCCTGTACGGCTGCAGCGCTCCTCCGCACGGAGTCCTGTACGGCTGCAGCCAGGAGCGCAGCCAGGATTTTGCGACGGGGAGGGGGGGGGGGGGGGGGCTAACCGAAGTGGGCCCCTTAGCATTGGCTGATGCCCCCTTCCCCCAAAAAAAGGTGACTTTCATCAACATGTTTCGTCAACAACAATTCAACACATGTATTTAACATAACACATGTATGTTAAAATACATGTGTACTTGGATTTGTACTTAGTAATTGTATTTGATCTGTGGGCAGTAGCGACGCCATTGCCGCTTTCCCCCCCCCCCGGATCCGTTAGTGATGCCGCGGGGTCTAGCAAGGGAAGGGGCAGAGGGGGGTGACAACATCAGGGGCGGCGGAAGCTCTTCATAGAGTTAAGGGGGGGGGGGGGGCGCAAAGTTGTTTTTTAGGAAGTATATTTGTTTATGCAGCGCCAAAGTGTTAATGTTCAATTCGGCTGGAGTTTGGGGGGGGACGTGTCCCTCCTGCCCCCTCCCCGCCTCCGCCACCACTGGATACCACCAATTACCAAAACCCCTCACACAAATACTAAAAACAATGGGATCACGAATCATGATGACAAAAGCGGATCCAGGATTCATTCGACCAAGGCTTTTGTTACGCCCCAGCTCATTTGTATTGTATGTATTTATATTTGTGTCAATGCCCCGTCTCCCGTACACTGCTGACGCCGGACGCCGCATGGTTAACCCGGCATTGACTGGGGTCTCAGCCGAACGCCATTGACTGGGGGAGAGGGGGGAGGGAGTAGTTAAACGTCCCCTGGTTATCTTCCGAACCAATGATCGCAGCGAGACGCGCAAGGAGGTATTCGAAAGCTCTCAATGAGGCAAATGCTAAAGCATGCTCGAAATTTTCAAAGTGAGGTAAAATGTCAGGTCACGGTCAGGTCAAAGGTCAAAATTGGCGTATTTGAGTTTATGGGCCATACTTTTCATGCAAAGCCTTCGATTACGACCATGATCACCCAAAGTTCTGTCGAAGGTATGATAAACATCCCGCATCAGCTAAAGTGAGATTGTTGCCAAAAGTCAAGGTCAAGGTCAGGTCACAAAAGGTCACGTGCAAAATATTTACGAAATCATGCAACATATGTTTTATGGGTTATTTTCCACGTATAATTCGATAGTAATGGTCATTTTACCACCTGACTTAATTTACGTGAAGTTAGTGTCAAGTTCAGGTCAAGAAAAAAATGCAGGTCACTGAAGGTCAAAATTTGAAATGGAAAAATAGAAATGAAAAAGCATGTTTCTAGATCAGTTTTGTCTCAGACATACAGTGATGGCATTTATTTGGCTGTACCTGGTCCAAAAAGCCAACAAAAAAACGCAATTTCACAATATGGCGTCATGTGTTACCCATACTTTGTATGCCATAAGTCAGTCAAAAATGGTTATAATCATTTTAAAATGTTGTACGATAGTTGCCCATATGTCGTTATCTCACATGTATTCCGGTTTTTGTAATATCTTTGAGAAAAAAAAATTGTGGGTATTAAAAAAAGAAATAGTTTTTAAAGTAAAAAACAGCATTTTCAAACATCCGAGATATTCATGTTGTAGCCCTTGCCATTTGCTATCTTTTGCCGTTTTTGGATTGCATTTGGTTCTAAATATGGCATTTGTACGGTCTGTCAAAGTTTAGCTGATTTTGGTGTAAAACTCGTGTGTTATGACGTCACGAAATTCCCTATAACTCGAAATTTTCGACGAAATTGCTTTATTTTTTCACAGATGCCGTAAATGTGATTTAGAGGAAGGTACCCGAAGTTTCACGTTGACAGCTCTATTGGTTTTTGAGCTATTACGAAAATTAATTAGGGGGGCGTTAAACGCCCCCCCCCCCCCAGTCAATGGCGGGTTAATGTAACCCACTACTCCCGGGGCCCCGGGGGCAGGGGGCATTTCCCCTCCGATGTTACCAAATGGGCCTTTGTCCTCCCCCTCCCCCCCCCCCCCCCGAAGATGCCAGATGGGCCATCAGGCATCTGAGCCGATGATGGTCTTTTTCTGGTATAAGGGTGGGTCCTTTCAAGACCTCTGATTGGCCTTTTCCAGACCTGAGATGGGCCCTTTCCGGGCCTAAATTGGACTATTCCCAGACTCAAGACGGGGAGGGGGCTGTCTACGACTTTGATGGGCCCTTTCCAGATCTGAGATGGGCCCTTCCCGGGCCTAAATTGGACTATTCCCAGACTCAAGACAGGGGGGCTGTCTACGACTTTGATGGGCCCTTTCCAGATCTGAGATGGGCCCTTTCTGGTCTGCAGGTGAGCCATCATTGATCATGCCATGCCTGAGTTCAAGGGTAAGATGAGCCCTAACCAGTCCTGGGCCTTTCTGGGCCGAATTTACCGAAACGGTCCTTCTCCAGCTCAAAGATGGGCACTTCCCAGTCCTTTCTAGACCTAAAAGTTTTCCTTTCAGGGCCAATCATACGGGCCTCGGGCCTCATTATCTGGACCTGAGATGGGCCCTTACCTGGCCTAAGAGCAGACATGGGTCTTTTCCGGAACTGAGATGCTCACTTTCAAAGCCTAAAATGGACCCTTTCCAGACCTGAGACGAGCCCTTTCTGAGTTTACGATGGGCCCTTTCAAAACCTGAGATGGGCCCATTCTGGGCTTAAGACGGACCCATTCACAGCCTAAGATGGGTCCTTTCCATACCTGAGATAGGCCCTTTCTGAGCCTAAGATGGGCCCTCTCCGGATCTGAGATGGGCCCTTCCTGGGCCTAAGAGCAGAGATGGGCCTTTTACGGACCTGAGATGCAGGCTGCTCACTTTCAAAGCTTAAAATGGGCCCTTTTCAGACCTGAGACGGGTCATTTCTGAATTCACGATGGAGCCTTTCAAAACCTGAGACCGGCCCATTCTGAGCCTAAAATGGGCCCTTTCCAGACCTGAGATTGGCCCTTTCTGAGTTCACAATGAGTCCTTTCAAAACCTGAGATGGGCCAATTCAGAGCCTAGGATGAGCCCATTCAGAGCCTAAAATGGGCTCTTTCCAGACATGAGATAGGCTCTTTCTGAACCTAAGATGGGCCCTTTCCAAACCTGAGATTGGCCCTTTCTGAGTTCACGATGGGTCCTTTCAACATCTGAGATGGGCCCATTCTGAGCCTAAGATGGGCCCATTCAGAGCCTAAGATGGGCCCTTTCCAAACCTGAGATTGGCCCTTTCTGAGTTCACGATGGGTCCTTTCAACATCTGAGATGGGCCCATTCTGAGCCTAAGATGGGCCCATTCAGAGCCTAAGATGGGCCCTTTCCAAACCTGAGATTGGCCCTTTCTGAGTTCACGATGGGTCCTTTCAACATCTGAGATGGGCCCATTCTGAGCCTAAGATGGGCCCATTCAGAGCCTAAGATGGGCCCTTTCCAGACATGAGATGGGCCCTTTCTGAGCCCAAGATGGGCCCACTCCGGACTTAAGATGGGCTCTTCCCGGGCCTGAGAGCTAAGATGGGCCTTTTCTGGACCTGAGATGCTCGCTTTCTGAGGCTTGAAATCGTTCAATACAAATTGCTTAAATTGAAGAAAATCAATTCACCACCATATATTTGTATTAATGAATCGTGATTGAATCGAAACCCGCATGGAATCAAATTTAACGATTTTTAACAATTCAAGTGTGCATGGTAAATTGTGCAAATACAATGCAGTCCCAGTGGCTACACTCATTTCTACTGAAATATAATTACTGTAACAATGTTTTAATTATCATAATTCATATAGTCCTATGGCTTTGTAAGTTTCCACTTTTATTGATTTGACCTATATTCAACATATATTTAAATGTTGAATCAAGCGTAAATCAATTAAAATATTGTTTTGATTCTTTGAATCGGGAAGAATTAATTCTCAAATTTGTTATTCATGAATCAAAAGGTAATTGGATAATTCAAGTTCCAAAATGAATCATGATTGAATCATTCCCCAAAAGTTGAATCAATAACCAGTCTGGAGGGGACAGATTGATCCAGTAGGGCCTGGCCTGCAGCCCCCCCCCCCCTCCTCCAGACAAAGTCCTAGGAATGCTTTGAAGCCATAGTGCAAGTGAGAAATTCAGCCTAAAAACTAACAATAGATAGTCGAAAATTCAGCCTACGAAGACCATATGATGCACTCAGCATCGATTTTGCCAAAACTTGAACTCACCCATCAGGCAAGGTCCTACCAAATGTGTGGAAAAGTTATGCTATATTGGTCAAAGGCAGAATATCTGCTAGTTTAGTGTCTGATGTGGTATGTTGAGGTGCTAAAGATGTCTCATTTGTATGAATTTTTCCTCTAAAGTTGTACATGTATGTGCTGAACTTGAACTTGGTATGTAGGTAAAGGAGCTTCACCCCTGTTTGTTACCCCTCCTCCCACTCCAACAGGATAATTTTAATCCTGCTAATCTGGGAGAGGGGGGGGGGGGCGGTGGGGTGCAGAGTGATTCTGAGGGGCCATCTGTTTTGTTTGTTCTATATTCATTTTGTGCTTTGAGCGTCTGTGTTATTGTTGACAACCTTTGACTAAGGAACATATTTGCATGCTGGTGCACAATATGGCAGCACGTTATGATGTCATAGTACTATGTGGCAGATGGCAGCATTGCAGCAACATAGTGCAACAAGGCAACATTTGAATACCTTATTACCACAAATTGACTCCAGTAGTCGTCGCTAAAACCCCAATCAACCAACAACAAAACCTATGTCTGTCAGTATCAAACGTTTTGTCTTGGAAAAGTTAAAACAAAATGTAGGAGAGAAAAAAACTGGTGACAAACTTGGGACTTCATAATCCCACCGGTGACACACAGCTAGGGTTTCCCAGCCCTGGCTGAGCCCGCCAACATCTGTCCGGTGCGGTTGAGTCGCTGAGATGTACCTGCATGACTGAGGCAGCGACACTTCACTTGGTATTGAGCGAACCTGCTGTATGCTCGCAATTTAAAAGTTAATCGTTTCTTGTTTGAACCCATCGTAGACAGTGAGCTGCCATTGCACGACGTGATAGCATAGGGACGACAGGGAGCTGTCATGTAACAAGACAAACAATGTTGCGAAGACAGTTTTCAATATCTGAAGACTTGTGCATACCACTCGTGAGGTGTACAACTGACCATTCCACAATAAGGTGGTGATCTTCCTGATTCCGGCTTCTCAGCCGCAGCAACCTGGTCCACAATGAGTTGGTGACCTTCCTGATTCCGGCTTCTCAGCCGCAGCAAACTACAACGTTACGGGATCAAACGAGTTATGTCCCTATGTACCTGCCGAAGAAGCTAAACATATCATGGATTCCTGCCTGATGCATGGCCCATCTAGGTTTGATATACCCAGGCGGCAATCGTTAACCCCGCGAGTCACTTGGGGGGGGGGCTTTTTTTAGCCCCCCCTTAGGAATATTAGGCATATCTCAATAACTAATGCAGATATCGACGCCAAACTTTCAGTACCTATCCGGGCATCATTTTTACACATTATAAGAAAAAAATTAAAAAATTTCGTCAGAATTTATTTGAGATATAGTGAATTTAGTGA
>JAXIVJ010000318.1:151662-241662 GCA_036785665.1 Chirona hameri | reverse complement strand
CATATACATGTATATGTATATGTATATGTACATATACATATACATATACATATACATATACATATACATATACATATACATATACATATACATATACTTATACATATACATATACATATACATATACATATACATATACATATACATATACATATACACTCCTACCTGGCCAGGGACTGCACTGGCTGCTTTGTCGCCCTGCCGACATGCTCAGGGGCTCCTCCGACCTGTCCAGGGCCCCTCCAGTCTGGCTAGGATCTCATCCGGCATGTTCAAGGGCCCTTCCGACCGGTACAGGGACCGTTTCGGTCTAGCCCGGGGCCCCTCTGAGTTGCCCAGGAGCCCCTCCGATCTGCCCAGCGACTCTTGTGGTCGGACTGCGCTGGCTGCTTTGTCGCCCAGCTGACATGCTCAATGGGCCCTCAGACCTGCCCTGGAGCCCTCCGTGCTGGCTAGGGGCCACTGTGACATGTTCAGGCGCCCTTCTTACCCGCCCAGGGGCCCTTTCGGTCTGGTCAGGGGCCCTCCGATATGCACAGGGGCCCTTTGAACTTTACAGGGGCCCTCTGGTCTGTCCAGAGGCCCTCCAGCCTTCTAAGGGTCCCTTCCGACTTGGCAAGGGACTGCGCTGGCCGCTTTGTCGCCCTGCCAACCTGCCCAGGGGCCCGTCTGTGCTGGTTAGGGGCCCATTCGACGTGTTCAGGGGCCTACTGACCCGTTCAGGTGCCCTTTCGGTCTGGTCAGAGGCCCTCTGACATGCACAGGGCTCTTTTAAAACGTCCAAGGGGTCCTCTGGTCTTTCAGAGAGGGCCCTGGTGGCCCTAAAGAGCCTCTGAAATGCTTTAAACTCTCTAAAGACCACGCTTCCCGTGGCCCATGATGCCGCGCTTCGCGCGGTCTCGTTGGCCTCCAGAGGGGAGGCGGCTGCCCCCGCCGTCCCCCTCCCCCTTGGCTACGTGCCTGATTGCAGGTGTCTGTTCAGTACCTCTCGGCCGGCCACGGGCCGCCGCTGGCCGGTCAGATTACACAGTACACACAGTCGATCACCGCGTCATGACAGCCGATCCAGCCGGCCCCGACCCCGACACCGCCAATAGCCGTCAGTACACACCGGCTGACAGCACCGCGACCCCCGCGGCCGGCACCACTCACCCCACCCGAGCCCAGCTCAGCCCGCCTCAGCCCAGTTCAGTCCACCTCAGCTCACTTGAGCCTCCCTTAGCCCACCTCATCCCACCTCACCCTACCTCAACCCACCTCAGCCTACCCCAACCAACCCCATCTCACCTCAGCCTACCTCAGCCCACCTCAGCCCACCTGAGACCCACACAGCAAGGTACCGGTACCACTGAGGGTCGTCAGGTGCTACCGTGGTAGAAATGAGTCTGCATTAAAGATAATAGCTCACCTTTTAACATGGGGTTTTGAATTGAGATGCCGATTTGTAGAGCAGATCGAAAAATGGGTTGTGTGAAAGAATTACCTCCCCACGTTAAGTAATTTCGACGCAGGACTAGTTTCATTTTTTATTTTCCGAAGTTTCGGGTCCGCGAAACTTCGTCAGTAGTATGATGTCATATCCGCTGACGTCAGAATTGCGTCATACGCAGATTCATACGTCATACGCTGCAAACTAGCCGTAACCATTGTCATTAGTAAATAGTACCGATTGTGATTACCATCGGGCCAGTGGATTGAGTTAGTGTTGGTATTTAAAAGATAAGTTACCTTGTTTTTAACGGCTTTTAACCGTGGGTTCAGTGTCTGCATCAGAGGCCCTGTGTTTTGTCCGCACCTGTAGCTCAGTTGGGAGAGTGCTGGGCTTCTGACCTCACCCGGAAGTGGCAGCTCGGGTTCGAGTCGCTTCGGCGCTCACTATTTGTCCCTGGGATGGCCTGTGGCCGGTGGCAGCGGTCGCACGCAAGGTCAGGTGACGTCAGAGGGCGGGGCGGACCGTGTCCAGGTATGTCGGGCACGTAAAACTTTCGCTTCTAAATTCTGCCGGACGACAGGAATTGCTTGATCGGGTTGTGGGGTCAGGGCCTGCGCAACAAGCTATGCTTAGCGCGGGGCCTGACCTCGGAAATCCGTCCATTCCAAAAAACATTCGGACTAAATTTATAAAAAAGAGGCCTGGGAATCGAAAGCACGAAGCGGTCATGAGTTGAGTGCAACGAGTTTCAGGTAAGAATCTGCTGACCTGATAAATCATTGGTCATCAAACCGATTTGTTTGCACAGACCACCTGTGTTTCAGATATTTTTAATATTGATTGGAATGA
This sequence comes from Chirona hameri, assembly GCA_036785665.1. NCBI lineage: Eukaryota > Metazoa > Arthropoda > Thecostraca > Balanomorpha > Balanidae > Chirona > Chirona hameri. The sequence goes on along the minus strand of JAXIVJ010000318.1, from coordinate 239,381 downwards.
TCAATAACAACATGGCAATATGTTTTTTTAATTAACAATGGCCGAAATTACATAATCTAGCTTTCGTTTGTACAACATCTTCAAGATCTTGAAGGTGTTGTAAAACGAAAGCTAAATTATGTAATTTCGGCCATTGTTAATTTAAAAAACATATTGCCATGTTATTGATCATCCCAATCTATATTAATTTCATCATTATGGCAAGCACAACCACCTCATATATACAAAGTTGCATATATTTGTTTAATGAAAATGCCTTTTTTGATTGGCTTCTATATAAATATAATGGAAATAAGGTAAATATTTTTTCAAGGAAAACATTAGAAGAAGGAATCAGAGCTATTCATGAATTTTTCCTAAAATTAATTTATTAACCAGCTAGATAAACACTGGACCATGATGGCGCTACACTTTCACCATTCCAATAATTATATGTGGGCACTGAACTTAAGAGTAGAATCAGTGTCGCCAGTCGTCAGTCGTCCCAGTCGTCCCAGTCGCCAGTCGCCTATCGCCTGTTGCCTGTCGCCTGTAGCGCTGTCCCTGTTCTGAATATTGTATCAACCTTTTTTATTTTATATTTGCAGAAGATGCTCTGGAAACCGTCACCCTTGTTGAGGATGGGAGCACTATCTTCATTGAAGTGACCAGACACCTTGTGGGCGCCACATAGCCTGAGTAGCTGAGGCGCCCTAAAGCCCAAATCATCCAGACCATACCAGACACCAAACAACCTACATCAGCGCCGCATTGTGTCACATCTGTGCGATTTGTCAATAAAGCTGAAATCGATAAAGCTGTTTTCCCGTTGCTGTTGGCGATGCATTATGGTCACCATGCGATGGGCTGTTTGGCATATTGAGATATGGTGACAAGATTCGAGTTGTGTGTGATCAGATCAGGCAGCGAGACTCCGGATCATTTAGAAGATGTGTCAGTATCTCGGTCGGGCAGAAACTCAACTAATTCCAAAACTGAAGACACAAGAGGTTTTCACCATAATTGTATTCATTGGCACATCCACAAATTATCCACCATTAAATGGAGGACCCAGCGCCCCAGCATCACAAGAATATATACTCAACAGTCAACACCAACAAATTAGCTACACACATAGATACTAAAAAATAGGTTACAGCATTTGCGTCAATCTTCTCAATAGCTCCACTGTATGATGATGATGATTGAGGGTTTTTGGGCGATATAGCTCCACTGTAGTTCACCATGGAATACTGCACTAATTACAAGCGAACTCTTCCCTCGTTCTTCTTGAAATATAAACGCACAATCGACCACACATTAGCTCTTGAGTATTTTTTCACGATGCCAGTATTTCAGCGATAGGTTTTATATTTCTAGTAGAGATTGATTTTCAATTGGGTCCGCAGTGCAGGAATATTTGTATCTTTGTACTCCGCTGAGATGCAAAGATAAAAATGCTTAATGCTCGTTCAACGATAAAGTGAAATAATGTGTTATCTTTGCATCCCTCTGAGATGAACGATAAGGTCACGTGAGTTTCGACGAAAAATCAAGTACTGAACAATTTACTGAACTGAACTGGATTGGATTAACATCTAGATACTAGATATAGAATGGGCAAGTTTCACGTTGTGGGTTTTTTGGCTTAAAATTAACAAACATAAATATAATATACTAAACTTCAGTAATTTTGTCGAAAGATGCATAGTTGCAGCACAAACAAATAAACAAAGTTTGCAAAAATCCATTGTTAAAAATGTTCTTGATGCGCAAACGGTCGTGACGTCACACATGATGTTTGGCTCAATTTGGCCATGGTTGATCATCTGCCGTAACGATGACCGTAACCATGTTCTCGGGGGCGTATTTTTGCAATGACTCAATGGATGTGTTTGAAAATTTGCACACAAAAATGTTGGTATGTTACAAGTGTCATATTTAAGTTCTGAAATTATAAAACGTCTGGTTCATGAGCAGCCTACGCCAACGTTCAACGCTGTTTTCCCCTTTGAAACAAACAGACAATGCTTGTAGACTTGTATGGCCTTGAGGCAATGCACCTCAGTTTCCACCACTGTGTGAACACCAATGTAATGATTGAGCGCGTGCCTTTGGTCAAGTTAAACTTCCATGTATAACGAATATTTTTTAAGATATACAATTACTTCTCGGCTTCGTAGGTATGCAGAAGTCTACGACAAAGGTGCTTGGCTTTCCAAGCAATCAACAGGTAGTTGGCATTATGCGAGGTAGGTGGCATTATGCGAAGTACTTGGGAGCTTGTATAATGTATAGGCCAGTAGGGCCACTTCTGCATGGCCACGACAATAACGACACTTCTGCGAGCCGCAGCACACCACAGCTTTCGTTTCTTTTTTGACATCGGAAGGCCGATGAATACCGCATTTGCGCAGTTATTGTCGCGTTTTTACATTTCTGAACGAAACAATAGTAATATCTCCCTTTTTCCGTCCATTTGTACCACTACATCAACTAATCACAAGCTGAATCTTCGAAAAAATACCCGTTCGCCTATGAATAGCGTTCGTCGGACGACTGAATCATCATGTGTGACGTCACACGATTATGACCAATCAGAGGGCAACACGTATAAATAGAGTTATTAGTTTTTAAGGTATTTATACAACTTTTTTTAGAAAAAATTAACATCATCTTTTTTATGAAAAATAATAGGTAAAAATTTCCAAAAATGATATGGTTACGCGACATGAAACTTGTCCAATGGACAAGTTTCATGTCGCGTTGAAGATATCTCCCTCGTTGAAGATAGGAAATATTTTCCGCGCGTGTTCCTGAAAAACCTCGCTCCTTCGTCGCTCGGTTTTTCAGTCACACGCTTGGAATATATATCCTTATCTTCCACTCGGAGCCACGAAGAATCCTGTATGTCTATATCTACCACTTATAACTTAAAACATCAGACTGAAACTCTCTCCGTTCTGGCATTTTCACAACGGTTGCTTACGTTACAAGCAACCTGCGTATATATGCCTCAAGACCGCCATTGTTTGTGTAATAGCTTACATATCCAAGCTACCATATACATGACGTCATACATTGTCATGAAGTTCGTTAAGGTCATAAAGAAGAAAAGAGAAACATGTCCATTTCTCGACGGATATCCATCCATCGTTCAAACAAATGTCATATTCGTTGTTTCAGCTCAAAATACCCCGTATAGACAAATTTTCAGAAATTTTGCAAGGTGATCTATTCCCTTTAGTGACACCGTGGTAGAAATGTATCTGCATTAATGACACCGTGGTAGAAATGTGTCTGCATTAATGACACCGTGGTAGAAATGTGTCTGCATTAATGACACCGTGGTAGAAAGGTGTCTGCATTAACCCTCGCCCTACGGGGGGGGGGCCTAAAATGACCCCCGAGGTTTGTATTGCATAACTTTTTACACATGTGGCGAATCTTGCTGACAGTTTAGTAGCTGAGTTTACAACAATTATACGCATGCTGTAAAAATTTCATTGAAATTGGTTAAGAAGTTTGGGAGATAATTATGTTTTGATGATGTCATGTTGGTGGAAAAACGATAAATGTTTGAAAAATCGTATAAAACAGAGTTTTGAAGTAAATTGCAAACACAATGCAGTAAAGATATAAAATGACGTTTTCTTTAAAATGGCAATCTCGTATTTTCGAAATTTTGGATTTTTGACCACTAAAATGTAAAAAAGTTTTTTAATCACCACAAAGTCAATATTTTCAAAGATGTAAAAAAAACGGAATATGTGTGAGAGAACTGAGTATGGACAATTCCAAAACCAAATTTCAAAGCAATATCTATATTTATGACTGAGTGATGGTTCCGTAAGTGTAAGAAACTCATGACGTCATTTTTAAAAATAACTGTTTTGAACTTTTTTATCAGATACGAACAAATAACTACCTTTTCTGTATTTCTGAGACAAAACTGGTCCAGGAACATGCCTTTTTATTTACATTTATCCATTTCTAATTTTGAGGTTTTCTGACAGCAAAATCGCTGTTCTGGACGTGGTCGATCCGAGGTCATTCACTTGACCTGGAAGGTCACCTGTTGACCCGAAACCTAAAGTTGCATACCGTTAGATTCCAAACATGACAGGCCATATGTTGGTTCTTACCACGTTGCTCTATGTTGCTTGGTTTGTCAGTTAACAGGGGGACCCCCGTAAGGCGAAGGTGAGAAAAAACTACCGTAGGACTAGGGTTACCGTAGGACGTGGTAGAAATGTGTCTGTATTTATGACACCGTGGTAGAAATGTGTCTGCATTAATGACACCGTGGTAGAAATGTGTCTGCATTAATGACGACGCTACCTCTGATGACAAGCGTTGAGGAAAGTATACGGGCGTTGGCGTAACAAAATCCAAAGATATCACACCAGCGCCCGTTTTTGTTGCCCACCAGTGTCCGTTTTTGTCGATACAAATTTCAGCTCGGTCTACGGGGCACAATTTTCTCCAAATCAGGCTGTCATCGGCTTCGGCTCCGGCTCCGACCCGGCTCGGCTCGGCTCGGCTCGGCTCGGCTCGGTCGCGGCGGTACGGTGGATGGCGCTCGCTGCTCCTCATTGTAGGTGATTTAGAGGTCAGCCGGCGCACGATCAGGCTGTGGACGCGGCCAATCTGACCGGCCGCATAGGCCGCCGACGGCCGCCTCCTGTTCGGAATCCGAATACCACCCGCACCCGCCCGACGCATGCCAGAGGCTGATGGCGCCGGCTCCACGGGTAGAATACAGCGTTGCTGCCGCGGGTCGGCCCTTCCATACATTACAACTCAGCGGCGACCGTCCCTCTAATGCATACAATACAGCAGCCGCTGCAGGAATCCCCGAAATACCCGGCAACACGACAGCGGCTGGCGCTGCAGGATGGACTATTGTATGCTGTGCCGCAGTGCAGTGTATGCTGTGTATGCTGTGCCGCAGTGCAGTGTATGCTGTGTATGCTGTGCCGCAGTGCAGTGTATGCTGTGTATGCTGTGCCGCAGTGCAGTGTATGCTGTGTATGCTGTGCCGCAGTGCAGTGTATGCTGTGTATGCTGTGCCGCAATGCAGTGAAATGGTGCGGGACAGCCTATGCGTCAGAGCCGAACTCCAACCGTTCGGATTCAGCCAGGACAGTGGACTAACTTTATATACGGGGACGTGCATGGGCGTCGAACCCGGGAGGGACGGGGGATGCGTTCCCTCCAATATTTTTCGTATTTAAATACAAGGCCTTAAAGGGAATAGTTCACCTTTAACATGGAGTTTTGGACTGAGATAGCAGATTTGTAGAGCAGATCTAAAAAGTGGTTTGTGGTGAAACAATTACCTCCCTACGTTAAGTAATTTCGACACAGGACTAGTGGGCCCGGTTTCAATTCCGCTGTTCCGGGCCACGATCAGTTCCATTCGCTCGCCGCTCGCCGCCGGAGGCAGGTACACTCTCTGGCACGTAGTCTCTGGTCACGACGCCTCGTTAATATCCGCTCAGCCGCCCGAGCGGCGCGGCGGCCTCTTGTCAGAGACTGTACTTGGCGTCAGGCGGAGCGGGGGAGCCGTAACGCCTGCTGCTATCGTACGATTTCTCGTGAAATAGAAAGAGAAACTTACTTCTTTCTCCACATATATCCATCAGTTGTCCAAACCAAAGTCATATTCGTAGTTTTGAGCTCAAGATGCACCGTATGGTTGAACTTCGAGACAACTTTCAAGGTGACCTATTCCCTTTAAAGGGAAATATTGACCTTTAACTTATATTGACCCTAGTTTTATATTTTTCGAAGTTTTCAAGAGTATTAAGGTTATATTGACCTTTTATTGCTTTTTAACGAAATGATATGGGAAATATGTCTCGCACTCTTGTCTATTATGATTGTGTATCCTACCTATCCTATCCTAAACAATCAACAAACATTTAATAAAAAGGTGACCAAATTAGCAGTTAACTAATGCACCCAACGACCGCCTAGTTAGTGGCTGTGAACCACAATTTTTTTAACAATCGTCATAATGGTTCATTTATTTTCAACATTATGAGTTTTGTATAGTTTGGTCTCTATTTGTATATAATGCCTACAATGCTTTAGCTTATCAATAAAATTAGCCCCTTTTCCCAAAACAATAAATAAACAATCGAAAAAGTGGCATTGAAATCGGAGGTTCATTTATGCACCCGACGGCGACCTATTTAGTGTCGGCGATTTGTTTCGGGTACATTGTCCAAAGTTGAACAGATTGATACAAAAGCGAGCATTTGTTTCCAAACTTCCAACTTTGAATTAATTAATAATTTTATTTCATTCTTAAATTTAGATAACATCATTTTTATACCATAACGGTAGCCTAAACAAATAGTTGCAAAAAAATAAAAGGTCATTTGATTTCCCTTTAAGATAGTATGAACGCTGCACTGAAAGACTCACCTTCATAAAGGTATCGTTCCCCGTCCCCCGTCCCCCGTCCCCCGTCGCCCGTCCCCCGTCCCCGCCCCCGTCCCCCGTCCCCCGTCCCCCGTCCCCCGTCCCCCGTCCCCCGTCCCCCGTCCCCCGTCCCCCGTCCCCCGTCCCCCGTCCCCCGTCCCCCGTCCCCCGTCCCCCGTCCTCCGGTCCCCGGCCCCGTCCCCCTAACTTTTGGTCCTTGGTGACGCCGCTGGTGATGTGGCGTTGCACAATATCTCAGTCATCTCTAACGCAATATCTCAGTCGTTTCAAACACAATATATCAGTCATCTCTAACACAATATCTCAGTCATCTCTAACACAATATCTCAGTCGTCTCTAACACAATATCTCAGTCATCTCTAACACAATATTCAGTCATCTCTAACACAATATCTCAGTCATCTCTAACACAATATCTCAGTCATCTCTAACACAATATCTCAGTCATCTCTAACACAATATCTCAGTCATCTCTAACACAATATCTCAGTCATCTCTAACACAATATCTCAGTCATCTCTAACACAATATATCAGTCATCTCTAACACAATATCTCAGTCATCTCTAACACAATATCTCAGTCATCTCTAGCACAATATCTCAGTCATCTCTAACACAATATCTCAGTCATCTCTAACACAATATCTCAGTCATCTCTAACACAATATCTCAGTCATATCTAACACAATATATCAGTCATCTCTAACACAATGTCTCAGTCATCTCTAACACAATATCTCAGTCATCTCTAACACAATATCTCAGTCATCTCTAACACAATATCTCAGTCATCTCTAACACAATATCTCAGTCATCTCTAACACAGTATCTCAGTCATCTCTAACACAATATCTCAGTCATCTCTAACACAATATCTCAGTCACCTCTAACACAATATCTCAGTCATCTCTAACACAATATCTCAGTCATCTCTAACACAATATCTCAGTCATCTCTAACACAAATTCTCAGTCATCTCTAACACAATATCTCAGTCATTTCTAACACCATATCTCGGCCATCTCTAACACAATATCTCAGTCGTCTCGAACACAATATCTCAGACATCTCTAACACAATATCTCAGTCATCTCTAACACAATATCTCAGTCATCTCTAACACAGTATCTCAGTCATCTCTAACACAATATCTCAGTCATCTCTAACACAATATCTCAGTCATCTCTAACACAATATCTCAGTCATCTCTAACACAATATCTAAGTCATCTCTAACACAAATTCTCAGTCATCTCTAACACAATATCTCAGTCATTTCTAACACAATATCTCAGTCATCTCTAACACAATATCTCAGTCGTCTCGAACACAATATCTCAGTCATCTCTAACACAATATCTCAGTCATCTCTAACACAATATCTCAGTCATCTCTAACACAGTATCTCAGTCATCTCTAACACAATATCTCAGTCATCTCTAACACAATATCTCAGTCATCTCCAACACAATATCTCAGTCATCTCTAACACAATATCTCAGTCATCTCTAACACAAATTCTCAGTCATCTCTAACACAATATCTCAGTCATTTCTAACACAATATCTCAGTCATCTCTAACGCAATATCTCAGTCGTTTCTAACACAATATATCAGTCATCTCTAACACAATATCTCAGTCATCTCTAACACAATATCTCAGTCATCTCTAACAAAATATCTCAGTCATCTCTAACACAATATCTCAGTCATCTCTAACACAATATCTCAGTCATCTCTAACACAATATCTCAGTCATATCTAACACAATATATCAGTCATCTCTAACACAATGTCTCAGTCATCTCTAACACAATATCTCAGTCATCTCTAACACAATATCTCAGTCATCTCTAACACAATATCTCAGTCATCTCTAACACAATATCTCAGTCATCTCTAACACAGTATCTCAGTCATCTCTAACACAATATCTCAGTCATCTCTAACACAATATCTCAGTCACCTCTAACACAATATCTCAGTCATCTCTAACACAATATCTCAGTCATCTCTAACACAATATCTCAGTCATCTCTAACACAAATTCTCAGTCATCTCTAACACAATATCTCAGTCATTTCTAACACAATATCTCGGTCATCTCTAACACAATATCTCAGTCGTCTCGAACACAATATCTCAGACATCTCTAACACAATATCTCAGTCATCTCTAACACAATATCTCAGTCATCTCTAACACAGTATCTCAGTCATCTCTAACACAATATCTCAGTCATCTCTAACACAATATCTCAGTCATCTCTAACACAATATCTCAGTCATCTCTAACACAATATCTAAGTCATCTCTAACACAAATTATCAGTCATCTCTAACACAATATCTCAGTCATTTCTAACACAATATCTCAGTCATCTCTAACACAATATCTCAGTCGTCTCTAACACAATATCTCAGTCATCTCTAACACAATATCTCAGTCATCTCTAACACAATATCTCAGTCATCTCTAACACTCAAATGGAGGGACCTAATAAACTGTATGTAACACAGTATCTCAGTCATCTCTAACACAATATCCCAGTCATCTCTAACACAATATCTCAGTCATCTCTAACACAATATCTCAGTCATCTCTAACACAATATCTCAGTCATCTCTAACACAGTATCTCAGTCATCTCTAACACAATATATCAGTCATCTCTAACACAATATATCAGTCACCTCTAACACAGTATCTCAGTCATCTCTAACACAATATCTCAGTCATCTCTAACACAATATCTCAGTCATCTCTAACACAATATCTCAGTCATCTCTAACACAATATCTCAGTCATCTCTAACACAAATTCTCAGTCATCTCTAACACAATATCTCAGTCATCTCTAACACAATATATCAGTCATCTCTAACACAATATCTCAGTCATCTCTAACACAATATCTCAGTCATCTCTAACACAATATCTCAGTCATCTCTAACACAATATCTCAGTCATCTCTAACACAATATCTCAGTCATCTCTAACACAGTATCTCAGTCATCTCTAACACAATATATCAGTCATCTCTAACACAATATCTCAGTCATCTCTAACACAATAACTCAGTCATCTCTAACACAGTATATCAGTCATCTCTAACACAATATCTCAGTCATCTCTAACACAATATCTCAGTCATCTCTAACACAATATCTCAGTCATCTCTAACACAATATATCAGTCATTTCTAACACAGTGTCTCAGTTATCTCTAACACAATATCTCAGTCATCTCTAACACAATATCTCAGTCATCTCTAACACAATATCTCAGTCATCTCTAACACAATATCTCAGTCATCTCTAACACAAATTCTCAGTCATCTCTAACACAATATCTCAGTCATTTCTAACACAATATCTCAGTCATCTCTAACACAATATCTCAGTCGTCTCGAACACAATATCTCAGTCATCTCTAACACAGTATCTCAGTCATCTCTAACACAATATCTCAGTCGTCTCTAACACAATATCTCAGTCATCTCTAACACAATATCTCAGTCATCTCTAACACAATATATCAGTCATCTCTAACACAGTATCTCAGTCATCTCTAACACAGTATATCAGTCATCTCTAACACAATATCTCAGTCGTCTCTAACACAACATCTCAGTCATCTCTAACACAATATCTCAGTCATCTCTAACACAATATCTCAGTCATCTCTAACACAATATCTCAGTCATCTCTAACACAATATCTCAGTCATCTCTAACACAATATCTCAGTCATCTCTAACACAATATCTCAGTCATCTCTAACACAATATCTCAGTCATCTCTAACACAGTATCTCAGTCATCTCTAACACAATATCTGAGTCATCTCTAACACAATATCTCAGTCATCTCTAACACAATATCTCAGTCATCTCTAACACAATATCTCAGTCATCTCTAACACAATATCTCAGTCAGCGTAAAAATCAAAATTAGCCGCGAAAAAAAATTATAAAGGTAATCTAATTGCGGATTGTTGTCGAGCCATTTTTAGGGTTCACAAGTCCTTGATTTACCTAGTTACCTATCTTTTTCAATTTTCTGTTGTGTAAAACTAGAAACTGCTGCCACAAACTCACATTTGGTGCAGTTATCTTTCAAAACAACAACAAACGTTTTAATGTGGAACATAACAATTGAAAAGGTGTCGTAAACAACATCACCATCCGCAGTTATCAATAGTGTTTGCCGTGTGAGCACTGGTCGCGCATATAAGCATCGTACAAACACTACAGGTTTCACATGTAGCCCAATTGATTATTACGTGTCCCTGTTTACCGAAACTAATAAGTAGCGATGGTGGTGTGGAATTTTAATGAGGCCGGCTGCCCTAAACCGATAAATCTCTTATAATGGCTGGCGCTGATACTAATTTTGAAAAGATCAGCCGACTCACTCGTGCCGGATCCAGTTTGACGTCGGTGAAAATGCACAAAACCATGCCAGGCTTAAATGAATAAGACTGTGAAATTTGTGAGACTATCTACGATAAATAAACTATATAAACGGATAAATAAGCTATAATAAACGGATAAATAAACGAAAGGGAAAATCAATTGCGCGCTGCTTCAACTGAGAGCAGTAAAGGGCAGCGGGTGATTTACACTGAGCAATGGCTCGTCCTGCAGCCAATAGCACAGATATCACGTCTCATATATACTGGACCGTATTTGTCACTCTCGAGTGTTTCTCCGTATCGCCATTCGTTGATTGACTTGGTGAGAGCCGCGTGCCTTTGTTGATCTGGGGAGGTCAGATGGGAAGAGGCTGGCTGGCTGGCATACCGAAAAGCTGCTCTCATTACTGATAGAACATTCCTCTCATCCCGTAACTAGTGTGCTGAACCAACCAATAATTGCCACTGCAGGTCAAGCGAGCACCTTTCATTGAGGTAAGTCAATCGCAACAGAGGATGAAAAGTCACTGTGCAATGTGCATTCTCGGTTATAGCTTAACCCGCGAGTCACTGGGGGGAGGCTTTTTAGCCCCCCCCCCCCCCCCTCAGGAATATTAGGAATTTCTCAATAACTAATGCAGATATCGACGCCAAACTTTCAGTACCTTTCCGGGAATCATTTTTACACCTTTTGAGAAAAAATGGGAAAAAAAATATCGTTAGAATTTTTTATCTCGAGATATAGTGAATTTAATGACGTCACTAAACACGATTTTGACACCAAAATCGGCTAAATTTTGCCAGGCCGTACAAATGCCGCATTTGAAGCAAAATGTAATCGAAAAACGCTAAAAGGTAGAAAATTGCAAGGGCTACAAACCAGCTATCTCTAAATGTAAAAAAATGACCCCAAAAATGTTTTAATTTTTTTTTTTTGAAAAAGTGCTCACAAAATCAAATTTTTCAAAGATATTGAAAAAACCGGAATATATGTCAGATAACGACATATGGGCAACTACCATACACAATTGCAAAATGATATCTTTTTTGACTGTCATGGCATATGGGTAAATCATGACGTCATATTTTTTAATTGCGTTTTTTTTTTTGCTTTTTTGACCGGGTACAGACAAATAAATGCCAGCACTGTTTGTTTTAGATAAAACTGATATATAAACATGCTTTTTTCATTTCGATTTATCAATTTCAAATTGACCTTCAGTGATCTGAACTTGACCTGAATTGACACTAACTTCACGTAAATGAAGTCAGGTGGTAAAATGACTACCACTATCGAATTATACGTGTAAAAGCATCCATGGAACATGTGCTGCATGACTTTCGTAAATATTTTGTGTGTAGTGACCTTTTGTGACCTGACCTTGACCTTGATCTTTTCCAACAATCTCACTTTAGCTCATGTGGGATATGTATCATCTCTAACACAGTTTTTAACACACTTTGACAGCACTTTGGGTGATTATAGGCGCAATCGAAGGCCATGGATTGCAAGTATTGTCCATAAACTCAAATACCTCGATTTTGACGTTTGACTTGACCGTGACCTGACATGTGGCCTTAATTTGACATTTTAAGTTTGCGTTAGGTTTATCTCATTGAGAGCTTTCGAATGCCGCCTTGCGCCCCCGCCCCCCCCCCCCCCCCCCCAGTGAGTCGTGTTACAGAAGACCCCCAGTGATTGCCGGGTTAATCATTTGGATAGAAGGCAGACGTTAAACTCAGACTCGTTTGCCGCTATATATCCGACAACACGGGAAGGCAGACCAGTGTTGGACCAAAATGGCAGTCGTATGTCAGGGATTGTTATCAGGATTAGGATGAGCGCTTATCGACCACGCTGTCCGCTTTGGGTCAAACGTTAGAGTTGTATCCCGAAACTGTGTGGTCCGTTAATAAACTTGTCTGGTTCGTGTGTAGGTATATGTCCTTCAGATCTAACGGACACAGTTGGAACATTGACGCCAATGGACAGGCAACGAAACATGTCACAAACACATTCAAACGCCACTGGACATCAAACTGTGAACACTCCGTGTGAACACTCCGGCATTACTTGGCACTGCGCCTAGACAGCATGGGAATCAAATGGACACTTCAAAAGTAGTAAAACAATTTTGTTCCATAACAACTTGTCCATTCAAGACCTGATCAAGTCCAGTGGGACGGGGTCCAATAGCTCGTGAAAGCCTAAAAATGTATCCTAATTCAATTATGCATTCCCATGTAGAGTGTAAAATCGGGCAAGAGCACGCACTTAGTGGATTGCGCCTTCCAACTCACTACTGTGTTGAATTACAGAAAGCACGAATGCAGCAAAATGAAGTTAATTAATTTGTATTTCACTGACTATAGTAACGAGCCACCAGCTCATCTTTTAAGATTCCTAAAATGTCATTCTTCTGAAGTGCTGCATTTGCGCACTCTTTCCCTTTGGGATGTGTAGGAGTACGCAACCCATGGGGATGGAGTACGCACACACCTTCTAAAACGCTTTCACAATATAATTATTCGTTACCAAAATAATAGCTTCGGTAGCTAAGCAAGACAAACTTAACCATGGGCGTCGAAAGCGGGGGGGGGGGGGGGGGGGTCGAGTGCCCACTCCCCTGCCGTTTCGGATTTTTAACATTAGGTCTATTAGTGTTGTATGGAAGAAATTACCTTTATAATGCTGATGTCCCCCCTGTCCCCGACTGTTGGCACGTGGTGACGTCATACGAGTCCCGGACTGACGGAGAGGAACGGAACAACTGCCCACTAATGCTGATGGAAGGGTTCGTACCTACCTATTGCAAATATTGCGCACTCTTGAACTCCCGAAAATGCGTACCTACTCTTTGCCGAACACTGAAAGAAAAAATGGAACCCCAGACGGGGTAGTGAGTTACCTGTTGATAATCACACCATGAAGAGGTGTCCGTTGGGGTGTTTTTGAGCAATTTTAAATGGGGTGTCCAGCGTACACTCCAGGAACGTGTCAAGGAAAGATTGGGGGGTCGCGGGTGATTGCAGGGGTGTCAATACCGGGTTTCATATACACCCGCTTTGGCCTGGAATGACACCTCTTTGAGGAGTCATAAACCCCTTCTTTTGCGCCACGAATCCCCGGCGAAGTGTCAGATCCCAAATTGGGGGTCGCACTAAAAGAAAAACTGAACGCCCCAGAATCTGGCCAGTAACAGTTTGTTTGAGTAATATTTTGTTTGACTCTACATGGGTGTATGATTCCGGGAATCATCTGAATCCACAATATTGCTAATTTTGTAACCTACTAAAATAACACCCTTTTAGGTGTCAATATGACTACACCAATCCGTGTATTTTCACACCATTGCAACGCGGCCACGCCACAGCAAATCACAATAACCAGGTGCAATAGATGCAATAACTGCGTCTCCCACGCCTGATGTGCCACGAGAGATAATCTGGTATAGTCGAACGTATTGCTCAATTCCTTTAGCAATCTAGTTCAACCGATACGTGCGCGGACAGCAATCCACCAGTTATTATAATTTTGGGGAGTTGTTCTAGGAAGTTTACCATTGTGAGACGCCTATCAACCCACTGCATCATTGCATGAAACCAAACCAGACAAATGTATCTATCTATTCCACCCTCATCTCAAATATACAAAAACATCATTATCCAACTACGAAATTGAATTAAATCAATCATTTTCCTATCTCAAATATTACATTGCAGAACAGTGACATCTAGCGGCAAAAACAAAAATAGCATTTATTAGCGCCATCTATTCACACCTGCCAGTGGTGTCAGGGTGGGGCCTCCTGTAAGATATTTTGACTGGGAAGGGGGGGGGGGCACCCACACATTTTGTCCGATGATAGGCTTTGGACATCCACCTGCCAAATCTTGTTGTACTTTCGGGTTTCGCGTACGGCACATGAACTGTACTTGTCTGATGAATCGCAAAAGTTGCATTTAATTTTATCTGTCACACAGAAGCAGATATGAAGAGAAGAACGGGCACCGAAATGTTTGAAGCCTTAAAATGCGCGCCGAAGGCGCGCAAATTTTTCCTGTTCAAGTTACCGAATTTCTTCTTTTCTGAATGTATGACTGATGCTATTCGACCTTTATTCTCAGTAGGTAATCTATGCTATTTATTATTTTGTTATTACTTCTCACAGTTCTCAGTAGGTATTTTATCTTTGAACTAAGTATTGCTATTGTCACTCATCATATAAAACAAGCGCGTGGTAGAGGACTTGTGATCAAGGCAAACGTTAAGTAGACGTATGCGTGTTTTTATGTACAAGTCCATTTAATTTGTATGAATACTTAACTGCCATTAATTTAAATAGTTAATTGAATATACATAGTTACGTCACCTAATTGAGAGTGATGATAAAGTGGTGATGATTAATTATAAAGGTATGACACAGCGTAGAGGTAATGAGAGTACGAGTAATGCAACTGAGTGCAAGGAACCCGATCTAAGTACTCGAACTGACATAGCCCGCACCCTGCTGGCGGAATGTTTGAAGACCTCAACAATAAGTTTTTTTCTTCCGGAAATGACTAGAAAACGGTGGTGCGGGAGCCCCGCAATTCTAGCTTCCACCTAATAACTGATCTTTAGCGCAACCTCTCTGAAATTGTTGACCGAAGGTCATTTTAGGTTACGGCTTCAGATAAAGAGGCAGGTAAACCCACCTTCGAATTTGTTTTTACGTGGCGTAAATTGCATTGTGTTTGTCTCGTCAAGACGCGTTTTGCAATATACAACATGTCCCACCTGGGTCATCACATGACCTTGACCTGAAAACAAAGTTTTGATTGACCAAATCCGGTCAAGCGTGGTGTGACCGAAAGCATCTTGATGAGACAAACACGATGATGTTAAAATCATTGTCATCTTTATAATGTAAATAATTATTAACGAAGAACTGTTATTTAGCAAATAGCCAGCATAACCTTTTGATGACTTCCTAAAGCTAAACTATTGGGGTGTTCTTAAATAGGGAACACTTTTTCAAGAGTTATCGATTGTTTTTCTGTTTGTTTCCTGCGATCTTAGTTCCCGAAGCGATAAAAGACGCTGGGGCAGAGTTCACAAGATGTCAAATTTTACCTTTGATGACTTCTGGGGACCTTAACTGCGGCTCGGCGCCATTTGTCGAGGGGGTGTTCGTTAGACCCCCCATAGCAAGGCGTGGGAATCTCTCGAGGCCCTGCCGGGCTCGGGAAACTGGGTCAAGAGCTGGGAAAATAGTTGTAGCTATGGATCTGAGACACACTGTCTCTTAGGCTCAAGCGGTTAAATGCCGTGGGTCGAACCCGGTGGTGATGGAAGAGTCCAGGGGGCAAGGGGACACGGGTGGAGTTTCCTATTCAAATGGTGGGTGCGACTGCCCCACCAACTTTGTGTTTTGCCCCACCAACTTTTGTCAGATTTCAAGGTTTTCTGACGTTGAAATGGCCATTTTTCACCTGAACCATTGCAAATAACCAGCCTATATGACATTTTTCCCCACCAACTTTTTAGGAAAAGCTCCACCCATGCAAGGGGAGCAGCTGTCCCTCTCAAGAAGTTCGAGAGGCAAACAATATGCTTTGCTCCCATAAAAACTCAAGGTGGACCGCCCGAGAAGAAAACAACGAACAAAAAACGATTGGAAGAGTCTCCATCAGGCCTGACAAGGCTCTTCTCGGCCCGGCACGGTGCCCTCTCAGACCGGCAGAGGGCCATCTCAGGTCTGTCATGTGCCCTCTCAAACCTGCATAGGGTTCTCGGACCGGCCTAAGGCCCCGTCAGACTGTTCGAGGGTCCTCTCAGAGTGCAGTAGTTCCCTCTTCAGACTTAAGAGGGGTCCCTCTCAAATCTGACCTGGGCTTCTCAGTCTGGCCGAGGGCCCTCTCAGATCGACCGAGCTGCTCTGATGGGCATAAAGCCCTCTCAGATCTGGAAAACTGGAAATCTGGAAATCAACTCAGATCAGCCTGGGGTATCTCAGACGACCAATGGACCCCTCTGGCCGCCTGGAGGGGTCCATACCCGCCTGAGAGGGTATAAAATACCCTCTCAGACCGGCCGAGGGCCTTCTTACGGCGGTTGCCTGCCCTCTTAGACCGACCGAGGGCACTACCAGGCTGACCGTGGACCCTTTCAAACCAGCTTAAGATCCTACCAAGACCTGCCAGAGACCTCTTCAGGCCCAAGGCCCTCTAACCGGCTGAGGGCCACCTCAGGCCCTCAACCGGTCGTGACATACGAGAGTACTTCTTTGGCTTGGTTTAATTTGTGGACCAAGCACTACATTATCTTGGAACCAAGGCCATAATTGGAACTCTCGCCCTGTTCCGAGGGGTATTGGGGGCCGGGTCGACTTTTCAGAGGCCCGTCGAAGGATTTGAACCCCGGTCCCTGGCAAAAGAAACAAACTTATCCTTCCACTGTGCCGATTGCCACCAAATAGCACTTGTTCATTGTCCAGACACTGGTCAGAATCGTCTTTTCTGCGCCGAAACTGAAGCGATATTTGCCATAAAATTATTATCTGAGTTTTATTTACTTATTTTATCGCTCTCGTTATTAAATTTGATTGTATTTAAGATTTTTGCCTTCATTTACTCCACCGATGTCGTTTTGTATATACATCCGATGACAAATAGCTCCCCCCCCAGTGACGCGATTTTGCCTCGACTGGGGGGGGGGGGGTCTGGCGGCTTCACTGGGGGGGGGGGGGCAGCCCCCCGTTAACATGTTAGAGGAGGCCCTGTGTCAGGGTCAATCCGTAAGGGGGTGGCTGACATCGGCCAATTTTGCGGCAAATTTTGCGGCAAATTTTGCGGCAAATTTTGCGGCAAATTTTGGGGAGTGTTGAGGGTGTTACACTTAAAGTAATGGGGTGCCAATCTTTTTTAGTGAAGAGCAAGTCGTACACAAAAACCTCCCAAAACATGGTACAATATTTGGTGAGACCAGCCTGGCCAAATGGTGGTACTCTCCAGAATTGCCCTTTCTTTTTGCACATAAGGCAGTAAAACTTAACTCCTTCTCAACTAAGAAATATCATAAGTTTTGCATCTTCAAATAGCAGTCATCTTCACTTGTCTCTACTTAAAAGCACGATCTGTCTCCCACGAGGGCTTCCGGAGTCTTTATTTTACGGACAAAGACAATCTTTGTTGTTTACGGTCACCCGCTTGCCCCAGCACGAGTGCGTATGGACGAGGCGCCGAGACGAGGTGGGATGCCCTCAGGGGGGGGGGGGGGCACCTCAGGGGGGGGGGGGGGGCAATGGCACCTCTGATCTCTGGTCTCCGCTCTTGTCTGCGCCTCTGCCTGCTGTCGCAGCGCACAAACTTAAACTCAAACTCAAACCGGCACCGGCTAGTCGGCAACCTATGTACAGCCCTTGGCGTGGTCCCAGCGTACCAGACACGTGACCTGGCATTTCACAGCCCTGCCGCTCCCGTACAGCCTGCCACCGGCCGCGGCCACCCCCTCACCTGACTGCGTGCTGTGCGGCAGCGGCAGCGGCAGCGGCAGCGGCTCTCCGTGCTGACGTGTCGTCGACAGTCCCAGGCTCACAACTCGCAGCTCCAGACCTGCCGCCGCCGCCGCCGCCGCCGCGCCACCACCACCACGACCGATCGAAGCCGGGTGACGTCACAAGCACGCGCGCCGCGCCGTTGCAGCCGGAGGCAGCGGCGATGATCAGTGTTCCACTGCTCCACCCCCACCGGGGGAAAGCGCAAATACGTCTGTGGAAACTAATAGGTAGGGGCGGATCTAGGATTTTTCCGAAGGGGAGGGGGCGGCTGACCCAGGGGGAGGGGCGGCATTTTCGCCGTCAAGGGGGCATGGGTTGAGCTTCTCGGAAAAAAGTTGGTGAGGAAAAATGTCATATTCGTTTGTTTTCAATGGTGCAGGTGAAAAATGGCCATTTCGACGCCAGGAAACCTTCAAATCTGACAAAAGTTGGTGGGGCAAAACACAAAGTCGGTGGGGCAGTCGCCCCACCATTTGAATAGGAAACTCCACCCGTGCAAGGGGGCGCCATGGATGGGCCTACAAGGGCTCCAAAGGTTAACACACGCACTGCCGGTGATTCGCGCCAACCACGAATTGCCCGGGGGTGATTTCCGCCCCGCCCCCCCCCCCTAAGATCTCGAAAACCACGTAACATAGGGACAAGCGGAAAACGGTGTTAGATAGCTCGAGACAAGCTCTATCGAAAGTATGTCGGTCTTTTTTAGGTCAGGTCAATATTGAGGTCACCAGAGCTCATCAAAGGTCAGATTTGTCAGTTTTAGGACTTTGCTCCAGAAACCTCTAAATATCTCAGGCACCTGATAGCAGGCATATGATATATGATAGCTAGGAACAAACGAGAAAAAAGCATTCGAAAGCTCTTGAAAGATTCAAAGAAATAGGTGTCCTCAAATGTAAGCTCAGGTAGTTAACCCGCGCGGCGCTGGGGTCTCCAGCCGAACGCGCGGTGCTGGGGGGTAAATTTTACCCCCCCCCCTCGTATCTTCCGAACCATAACCACAGCGAGACGCGCAAGGCAGCGAATCTAAAGATCTCAATGAGTAGAATCTAACGCATACCTGAAATTCTTAAAATAAGGTCACATGTCAGGTCACGGTCAGGTCAAAGGTTAAAATCGAGTTATTTGAGTTGATGGGCCATACTTTCCATTCAAAGCTTTAGATTACGACTATTATCGCTCAAAAAGCTCTCAAAGGTATGATATATCTACCACATAACCGAAAGCGAAATTGTACGCAAAGGTCAAGGTCAAGGTCAGGTCACAAAAGGTCACTATTGGCAAGAGGTCTACGAAAGTCATGCGACACATGTTTTATGGGTTATTTTACACGTAGAATGTGATAGCAGTAGCCATTTTCACACCCTGACCCCAGTGATTCTGTCACAACGGTGTGAAACTGAACGCAAAGAAGACCCAGATGTCCGTCCTGGGCATACCAGCCATACTGAGAGACTTAACACCGGTGACACTGAGTTTCTGCGGGACTGTGATCCCGAATGAAGACAGGTCAAAATCTAGGCCTCACAATCGACCGACATCTCAACTATCATAGCCATATAGACACCATGACCAACAAGTGCAGGGGCATACCATCGCCTTGAGCCACGCGCGACACGTGATCCCGAACTCGTCTCTGAAAATCATAGTCCAGGCACTGGTATTGTCAATAGTGCGTTACTGCATAGCTGGTACGGCTCGTGTGGCGCAGTTCAGCTGCACCGCGTCCAGAAAATCATCAACTTCTGTGCGAGATTTGTGACAGTCCGACGGAAGTACGATCATATAACAGACGCTATCCGACAACTCGGTTGGCTTACTGCGAAACAGTTGGTAGATTACCACACCGTGAGCGCTGTGCAGATGGCCATTGTAACCGGACAACCAGAGTGCATCAGCGACAGCATTTGGCCGCGGGCAAACGAGCAGCATACGCATGACACCAGACGAGCTGACCAGTTCACAATGCCGCGAATGCGCACAGAGACGGGGAAACGACGACTGTGCAGCAGAGGAGTAAGCACACTGAACAAACTAGGGATAGACCCAAGCGCACCGGCGTTCTGGAGCAACCTAAAGCGTACGATATTGGACGGATAGAGCCGAAACGATGTCTGTGCAAGCGACTGAACTGTGATGTGTATTGTACGTGTACCTGAATGTATGCCCTTGTTTTTAACAGAAATGACGTGCATCTTTTAAAAGTCATGTCCATCGTGGATGAGTTGCGAAATACATCAATTAATATAATGGCCCTCAGGTCAAAGGTCAGGTCGCGGAAGGTCAACATTTGAAATTGATTAATCAAAATAAAAAAGGTATGTTTCTAGACAGGTTTTGTCTCAGAAAAACAGTGGTGGCATTTATTTGGCTGTATCTGGTTAGTAAAAGCTAAAAAAAAACACAACTTAAACAAATGACGTCATGAGTCCTAACTTATACTTGGGGAGCCATAAATCAGTCAAAAATAAAGATATTGCTTTGAAATTTGGTTTGGCTATCGTCCATATTTGGTTCTCTAATATATCTTCCGTTTTTATATATTTTATTTTTAAAAAACATGATTTTGTTGAAATTCTTCCGAATTTTGTTTTTATTTGTGTGGTTCAAAAACCCAAACTTTCGAAAATCTGAGATAACCAGTTGGAAGAGAATGTCACATTCTTTCTTTTGGCGTTTCGTATTTGCAATTTGCATCAAAACTCGTTGGTCTACAATTTGTCAAACATTTATCATTTTCCACCAAAAATGGCATGACATGACGTCACAAAAATATCATTATCTCCCAAAGTAATACGTCAATGTCACTGAAATTGAGTAAGAAGACGTAGCATTGATGCAGTATAAGGTATCGAAAGTTTCACCTCGATATCTTTCATAGTTTTCAAGTTATTGAGAAAATCCGGGAGGGGGTAAAATTTACCCCTCTCCCTCAGCGCCGCGCGGGTTAACCCTATTAGTGACGGGGGCAGATCTGCCCACCCCTCAGATTTTTCGCAGATATCTCCAGAACGGCTTGGAGAAGACCAATTCAATTTTAGACCTTTTCCTAGAATTGATTTTCACATATGGTGTCAAAATCTGGAGTTTCTAACCTTAACGGAGGCAGTTCCAGGGCCCGGTTTTGGAGTTTTTTTCGGCGACATTTGGCGATAATACGGAGATGCGATCTTCACGGCTTCTTCCTAACTGCCTGAAGTATATAGGAGTTACATAGATTTACGGTGATTGAAACAAGTGCAAATTAGTTGATGTTAGTGAACTATAATAAATATTGCACGGCAGAGGCAGTTTCAGGGACTTGAAAGGGGGAGGTTTCCAGGAAGTTTTTTTATATTTTGCCTCCCTTTTCCGCTAACCTGGCACCGCTTATGGATAAAAATATGTTGTATAACTGTTGTGTCTGATGTCACAATAACGCACCATTTCATTTATCTAAAAAAGCCAACAAAAGACGGTTTTATTACGCATTTATTTCACCCCATATTTAGTGACCTGCAAAGGCCTATGATTTTTGAAGTTTCAAAAGCTACCATCATATATCAATCCCCATTTCAATATCTATCGATCCCCATTAGTTGCGTTCAAATCGATTGATAAATATGGCAGCTGTGGTGGATCAAATATACCTCTAATTTTGCTAGTTTTTGCCCCTGTTGCCCCCCTATCAAAGATTTAGTTTTTTTTATAGACATGTAGATCGTGTTGAGGGGAAACGAACGCCGTTTGACTTTTGAAAATCGGACGGGTGGATCTCGAGATCTCCGGGGGGTGAATCCGCCCCCCGTCCCCCTGCCACTAATAGGGGTAGCCAGGAGCCTGCCACTAATAGGGTTAAAGGAAATAGTTCACCTTCTACATGGGATTTTGAACTGAAATAGCAGTTTTGTAGCCCGTGTTGAGAAATCCTTATTTGCAACTTTTCTTGGCTGAAAAGACTCCCCAGCCGAAGATATTTGACTTTTTGGCGAAGGAATGCGGCGCATATATGATGCACCGTACCGTATGAAAGTGCCAGCACTGCCATGGAGCATGCGCAGACCAATAACGCACACCATAAAATCAATAATTTACAACTTTCTGTCCTGAATTGGAGCGATGTAGGACCATTTTTTTAAAAGAAAAAAAGAAACTGTATTAAAAAATATAATAAATTCGTGTTCTGAAAATTTTCCGAAGGTGAACTATTTCCTTTAAGGCTACAGAGCGCAACACAAGTAAAAAAAAGTATTTTTGGCAAAGCTGTTTTTCGCAAATAACATTTTACATAATAAAGATAAGTCATTCATTTTGACGCGATCGTGTTTGTCTTGTCAAGGCGCTTCGATCATATTCATTTTTACCAGGTTAGATCAACTCAGAAAGTTGAACTCAGGTCAAGATCAAGTGGTAACCCAAGTAGGTCATGTTGCATATTAGGAGACGTGTATCGATGAAACAAACACATTGGTGCAGGATTCACTTCTCTATCTTCATTATGTCGAGCGTTATTGACAAAATGTGTTGGTGACCTCAGATGATCTTGGTTGAGCCTGTAGGGGCCACTGAACTAAAATTGCACCTGGGTCATCAATAATGGCCTATGATAATATGATCCAGAAGAAATTGGACTTATCATACGTATCCTCGGGAAAGGAAGCATTTGAATATTTCCCCATTGACTTATAATGGCAGGTCACGAAATTGACCCGACCTTAGGTCACGGAAATTAAAAATAAATCCGAGATATACGAATTGTAGGTATCTATGGCCTTATTATATTTTGTAAGTTTGAAATCGATTGGCCAAAAACTGTGGCTGTGGTATGACCGCGAACTGTTTGGAGGTGGGGTCACGTGACCTGGCCTGATGACCTGACCTGAGATGTCACGAGGTCAAGAATTTCAGACTATGTGAGTAATTGATGCCCAAATTTGGCGGCGCTGCGCGCTGCCGTTTTTACGCTATTCATGAAAAACCAGAAGGGGGGCGGAAATCAACCATGCGCGTGTTAATTAATAATATAACATTTTCCTTCAAAAATGGCAAATTCTCTTACGCTTACTCATTTGTAGTTTGTCTTTTTGAAAAAGCAAAATCATAAATGTATTTAAAAAACAACACAACATGAGACTGGATTTATTTTGAAAGCACTCTCACATGTAGGTATGTCGTTCGTCAGTAGCACGCATTTTCGTCAGTAGCACGCATATTCGAGTGCGGAGGGGTGCCGTCACTGGCCGGAGAGGGGCCGTCACTGCCTGGAGGGGTGTCGTCACTGACCGAAAGGGCGCAGTCACCGGCCAGAGAGATGCCGTCACTGGCCGCAAGAGTGCCGTCACTGGCCGAAGGGGCGCCGTCACTGGCCGGAGGGACGCCGTCTATGGCAGGGGCGCACTCACTGACCGGGGACGCCGTCACTGGCCGAAAGAGCGCCGTCACTGGCCAGATGGGCGTCCTCATTAGCCGGAGGGGCGTCCTCACTGGTCGAAGGGGCGCCGTCACTGGCCGAAAGGACGCCGCCACTGGCCGGAGGAGCGCCGTCACTGGACGGAGGGGAACGGTCACTAGTGGAAGGGCACCGTCACTGGTCAGAGGGGCCGTCACTGGCCGAATGGCGACCCCTAGCCTGAGGATGGCGCCTTCTCTGATGACGGCACTTGATCTGAGGGCGGCACTCGACCTGAGGCGGCACCTGGCTAAGGGGCGGCACATAGCTAGGGGGCGGCACATGGCTAGGGGGCGGCACATGGCTATGGGGGTGTCACCTAGCCTGAGGGGGCTCCTGGTCTGAGTGCAGCAAACGTCAGATATCAAACCCCGTAAGAAGGCCTATTTCTGCGCCTTCGGCGCGGAAATTGGTCTGCTTACGAGGTCCTTCCAGAAGGGGCGCCTTCGGCGCAGGGGGCGGCCGCCCCCGGCCGCCCCTGTATACTCCCCCCCCTGCTAATAGGTACAGCTGTCAGCAGGGCGTATTTTAAGGGATTTTGACTGGGGTGGAAACTCGGCGATCAGGGGCGGCAATTTGGCAATTTGGTAATGGCAGTCCATGGACTGGGGGCGGGCATGCAATTTCAGGGGGTATTTTGACAAAGAAAGAAATAGGCACAGCAACTCATGATGAAGCATAGCCTCATAGGTACATAGCGGGTGGATGGGAAAAAAACGTTCCGAAATTAAAAACTGTAGTCTATTAAAATACATTACTGAGGGCCATGAAATTTTGACGATATAATGCGATATAATGCGATATAATGACGATATAATGCGATATAATGACGATATAATGCCAGAACATATTTGTATTCAGTCGTATTTGTGTATGTAGGTACGTATATTTCGTCGTGATCTATTGCACTGTAAAGAAAACGTGGCATATTACGAATTTTCCTTACATCTTCCCTCTCCCAAAAAAAACGCCCCGAACTTGTATCGTATGTTGGAGGCGTTTGGATGAGGATATATATTTGCAATTTTGCACAACCGGTTACAAGGCTCCTGTAGATGTCTTCGCTAATTTTAAAGTAAATTCATTAATTTGTTATCATTTTATGAACTCCGAAAAAAATGGCCAATACAACTTTTTTCTCACTGCAGTTTTATTTGAACACATGAGCGATCGCACCTCCCTCAGCGCGGACCACAGCGTTCAGTCGTTGCTTCCACTGCAGGATGCTTCGCCTGATGGTGTCCAGAGTCACTCCCTCCCATGCAGCCACTATCGCAGCCCTCAACTCCTCCAGAGAGTCGAACTTCTGACTGCGGGACTCGTACACCGTCTCTGCCAGGACGCTCCAGACGCAGTAATCCAGAAGGCTAAGATCCGGTGAGTTCGGCGGCCACTCGTCCTTGCCGATGAAGCAAGCAAGATGGAGCTCCTTCCCATAGCAGAGCAACCCAGGGGTTCCTGGCGGACCGGTGTGACTTCATCGGCAAGGACGAGTGGCCGCCGAACTCACCGGATCTTAGCCTTCTGGATTACTGCGTCTGGAGCGTCCTGGCAGAGGCGGTGTACGAGTCCCGCCGTCAGAAGTTCCGACTCTCTGGAGGAGTTGGAGGCTGCGATAGTGGCGCTGCATGGGAGGGAGTGACTCTGGACACCATCAGGTGAAGCATCCTGCAGTGGAAGCAACGACTGAACATTGTGGTCCGCGCTGAGGGAGGTGCGATGGCTCACGTGTTCAAATAAAACTGCAGTGAGAAAAGTAGTATTGGTCATTTGTTGTTTCGGAGTTCATAAAAGGAGAAAAAATGAATGGATTTACTTGAAAATTAGCAGAGAATTCTACAGGAGCCTTATAAACGGTTGCGCATTTGTTTTAAATATCATCCAAACGCCTCCAACATACGTTACAAGTTCGGGACATTTTTGGGGGGAGGGAAGATGTAGGGCAAATTCGTAATCTGTCACGTTTCCTTTACAGTTCAGTAGATCATGACGAAATATACGTACCTACATCAAAATGTACGAATTAAATATCTCATAAAATATATATGTTCTGGCATTATATCGTCAACATTTCACGGTTCCCAGTCACGTATTTTAACAGACATACAGTTTTGAAGTTCGGAACGTTTTTTTCTCGGCCCACCCGGTACATATCCGCGGATGTCGGAAGGGTGAAGAACGGCATTTGAGATCCAAAATGGATCGATTCTACCTTCACTTGTGTTCCTGTGGAAGGTCAACGCCAGTGGCCTTAGCAAGGAACCACGATGAATAGACGCCAGGTACAGCTGAATAAAATCGCCAGTCATCTGATGGGTGGCCGGGCGCAATAGTCTGTTGATAAGCGCGCTACGGGTTCAGCACGTAGCCCTGAAGTGGGCGAGTTGTAATGTTGCAGAGGCGCTGTATGCTGGCATGTCTCATACAAGGGGCGGGTGCACTGTGCTTCGAAATGATGGCTTGAAAGGAACGGCTAAATAATGCTGCCGGAGCGCTCTTGTAAGCCAAGGGGCGGCCTCGTGTTACGGAGGGGCGCAATACGCTTGCAAAGAGCGATTTATATAATGTAAGGCCTATCGTGTCCCAGGAGCGCTTTACGCCATCAACTAATAGGACTCATTAGAGGCGCACACACGGGGGCACACGCCCCCCCAGCAATTTTCACAATCTGACCCCATATAATGGCCCTCAGTTCAAGGTCAGGTCACATCAGGCCAAATTTGAAATTGATTAAACTAAATAAAAACGGCACATTTCTAGACCTGTTTGGTCTCAGAAATACAGAAGTGGCATTTATTTGTCTAGATCTGGACACTAAAAACCAAAAAAATCAACTTAAAAAAATGAAGTCATGAGTTACTTATACTTAGAGCCATAAGGCATTCAAAATAAAGATATTGCTTTGAAATTTGTTTTTGGTATCGTCCATCCCTGGTTCTCCAATAAATATTCCGTTAAGGGAAATATTCACCTTTTGATCTACTTTTCTGCATTATATTATGCATCGTGTATGGTATAAAATTGATCGAGTCTCAATTTCAAAATGAAATCACAACTTTTTCTACTTCGAAAATTATTTTTTGGGGAAATTTAACAAACAAGTACGTATACTTCTTCCGGAGTTCATGATCGGTGTTTTCCCTCCACTATTTGGAAGCGAGACATATCCTGGGGTCAGACGCTTTTCTTTCTTTTGATAACGTTTCTGATTGGTCCCTGAAATAAATCACCGACACTAAATAGGTCGCCGTTGCGTGCCCAAGTGAACTTCCGATTTCATTGCCAGTTTGTTTCATTGTGTGTTGATTTTGTTTTATAAATGATTATTTTTCATGATAAGCTAACAAGCATAGTGTTGTATACAGCCAGAGAAGAAGAAAAAACTATACAAAACGCCTAATGTTGAAAACAAATGAACCAATTAAAAAAATGATGGTCGCAACCACTAACCAGGCCTCCGTAGCGTGCCCAAGTTAACTGCTAATTTGGTTACATTATTATTAAATGTGTGTTGATTGTTAAGGATATTAGGGCACATAATCACAATAGACAGAGTGCAAGATATATTTCCCATACAATTTTGTCAACAACAACAAAAATACGAGACAAGCGCGGAATCCTAAATTCGTTACCAAGTACTTGCAAGTACCTGCTGGTCGTCACAAGCGTGGATCGCTTATCAACTTTGACTGGAAATATCTCTTGGTAGGAATTGTTATATGCAAAATGTGATAAATTTACAATATATTTTGGTCTCGTCTATCGATTTCAAGTTATAACTCCATTTTTGTGGAAAAATTTGAATATTTCTCTTTAAAATCTGAAAATTTTGATTTTGTGGAAATTTTTCCGAAACAATCATTGTTTTAATTTTTGAGGGTCAAAACCCCCAAATGTTGAAAATCCGAAATAGCCATTTTGAAGAGAAGGGCATTTCCTTTATTTTGACGTTTTTTATTTTCAATTTGCATCAAAACTCGATTTTCTACGATTTTTCAAACATTTACCTTTTTCCACCAAAAATGACATGACATAACGTCATTAAAAGTTAATTATCTCCAAAGTAATGCACCAATTGGATTTAAATTTGGTGAGAAGACGTGGAATTAAAGCAGCATAAGGTACTAAACGTTTCACGTCGATATAAATCATAGTTTTCAAGGTATTGAGAAAATCCTGGAGAGGGGCAGATTATGCCCCCCCCCCCCCCCCCAGTAGGGGATTTTCCATTTTCCATATACCGAGCGTGATCCTGGAAAATGTTCCATGATCCCGGAAAATTATCCAACATTTTCCAGATACCGAACGCACGGCAAATACCTACAAAGTTGTATTTTAGAAAACTTGACCCTGTTCGGTAGCAGAGCTTCACAAACATTGTGAAGCTGTCAAACACACTGTCTAGCAGGCGCGTAACCACCACTGGGCTCACTGGGGATCAGTCCCCAGTAACATTTTCGGATTGTAACAGTACGCCTATGGGCGTTGCATGGAAAGAATCGACTTCAAAGTGCCTCCGTCCCCACCTACTTTTGGAAGGTGGTTACGCCTATGCTGTCTAGCAACGTAGGACTGTGGCTTTAACCGCGCCTTGCTTGGCAACGTGGCGGGTGTTTGTGAAGCTCTGCTACCGAACAAGGCTCTTGCCGCGTCTGTTATTGTTTCCTAAATTGGCGCGTTTTGGGTCACCATCACGTAGCGGACATTGACATGCATTGACAGATGCAAAGGCGCGCCATGGGAGCGACTTTACCTGATTGAGGGGAGCACTGTACCTGACAGGGGCGACTTATTGACAGAGGCAAAGGCGCGCCATGAGAGCGACTTTACCTGATTGAGGGGAGCACTGTACCTGACAGGGGCGACTTATTGACAGATGCAAAGGCGCGCCATGGGAGCGACTTTACCTGATTGAGGGGAGCACTGTACCTGACAGGGGCGACTTATTGACAGAGGCAAAGGCGCGCCATGGGAGCGACTTTACCTGATTGAGGGGAGCACTGTACCTGACAGGGGCGACTTATTGACAGAGGCAAAGGCGCGCCATGGGAGCGACTTTACCTGATTGAGGGGAGCACTGTACCTGACAGGGGCGACTTATTGACAGAGGCAAAGGTGCGCCATGGGAGCGACTTTACCTGATTGAGGGGAGCACTGTACCTGACAGGGGCGACTTATTGACAGAGGCAAAGGCGTGCCATGGGAGCGACTTTACCTGATTGAGGGGAGCACTGTACCTGCCAGGGGCGACTTATTGACAAAGGCAAAGGCGCGCCATGGGAGCGACTTTACCTGATTGAGGGGAGCACTGTACCTGACAGGGACGACTTATTGACAGAGGCAAAGGCGCGCCATGGGAGCGACTTTACCTGATTGAGGGGAGCACTGTATCTGACAGGGGCGACTTATTGACAGAGGCAAAGGCGCGCCATGGGAGCGACTTTACCTGATTGAGGGGAACACTGTACCTGACAGGGGCGACTTATTGACAGAGGCAAAGGCGCGCCATGGGAGCGACTTTACCTGATTGAGGGGAGCACTGTACCTGACAGGGGCGACTTATTGACAGAGGCAAAGGCGCGCCATGAGAGCGACTTTATCTGATTGAGGGGAGCACTGTACCTGACAGGGGCGACTTATTGACAGAGGCAAAGGCGCGCCATGGGAGCGACTTTATCTGATTGAAGGGAGCACTGTACCTGACAGGGGCGACTTATTGACAGAGGCAAAGGCGCGCCATGGGAGCGACTTTACCTGATTGAGGGGAGTACTGTACCTGACAGAGGCGACTTATTGACAGAGGCAAAGGCGCGCCATGGGAGCGACTTTATCTGATTGAGGGGAGCACTGTACCTGACAGGGGCGACTTATTGACAGAGGCAAAGGCGCGCCATGGGAGCGACTTTACCTGATTGAGGGGAGCACTATACCTGACAGGGGCGACTTATTGACAGAGGCAAAGGCGCGCCATGGGAGCGACTTTACCTGATTGAGGGGAGCACTGTACTTGACAGGGGCGACTTATCATGTTCCAAGGGTGCTATACGCTGGCATGGGGCGCCCTCGGAGGGGCGCAATGTGCCCGAAAGGGGCGGCTTTTATTATCTAGGGGCGCTCTTTGGTGCCGGGGGCGCAGGGGCGCAGCCAGACCTTCGACAAGGGGGCGTCATCCCCAGGGGGCCCCCTCGGCCAAAGCCCCCCCCCCAACAACAACAACAACAACAACAAGAAAAAAATGGTATCTCCTCGGTGGATTTAGGCCTCTATATTTTGCAGGGGCCCTAAATGATCGCACACAAAAAACGTGGGACAGACCCATGTTGAACAGACACCATGCGTAGATTGACTGATAAGTAAGTAGTCTGATACAAAATAATTTGCGGCAACTGACTCCATTTGGCACCATGTGAAGTATTAACGCGCGCACCGTCGAGGGGTGTGGATATCCGCCCACCTGAAGATTGCGTAAATATTGGGAAAACGGCGCTGTGCAGCGCCGCCAAACTTAGCATAGTTATTCGGGCATCAATTATCCACATTGTATGTGTTTTGTTATCTCGAGTCATCTCAGGTCAGGTCAACAGTTCATGTCAAGTGACCCCACCTCCAAGCAAGTTTTTGAAAGTTTGTGGTCGTTCCAAAGTGATTGGCCGAGCGGTTTCAAACTCACAGGACTTAATTAGGCCATAAGTACCTATAATTCGTTTATCATGAATTTTAAATATCGGTGACCTAAGGTCAGATCGATTTCGTGACCTCATCATTATAAGTAAATGGTACAAATGAAAACGCGTATAAATCCACAGTAAAAGCTGAAATTTGACCGGTTTTCACCAGATACACCATTATTGTGCCGTATGCAAAGACCCAAGTCACATTTTGTTATGTGACCTCTGCGAGGTCAACTCAGGTGACCCCGAGGTCACGTGTTTTTTTCTTCAATAACTCTTCGCCAAATCAAGGTAGAGTAATGGAGTTCTTAACATTGTGTTTGACTCGTCGCGACGCGTGGATTGATGTAAAATTTGAACTTGACCTGACCTTGACCTGAGCACAGGTCATGTCAATTTGGGGATATTACCCAACTAGGTCATGGTTATATGATATACTATTCGATGCGTCTCGACGGAGAAACACAATGGTGAAAACTGTAGGCATCACTTGCGTATCTCAAAAGTTATTCCCTAAAAACAATGCCGCGATTTTTAGAATGTTTCAAGTTCGATGGCCTCCCCTGAGCTAACTATTGACCTGAGATGAAATCTGATGGAGCCTGAGTGACAAAAAAACATTTTCTTTCGGATGGTTTTTTCGCGCGTCGCTCTTTTTGTTTTCGAGATATAGACGGTTTTTGGTAAGGATATCATACATGGCCGAAATTTTACTTTTGTTGACCTCTGGTGACGTCAATAATGACCTGACCTAAAAAATTACCTCAGTACTTTCATAATACCTTGTTTCGAGCTATCTAACGTTTTTGTTATGTTGGTCGCTATGTTGCATGCTTTTTTTAATCTTAGAGGGCAGATATCCCCCCCCCCCTGTCGGTTCGAAGTTGGCGCGAACCCCGTCGGTGTGCGGGTTAACAATTTTAGTTGCACGCACAAGGCTCCTTGAAGGTCCCAGCAGCAACACAATGAAGAAGAGGCAACGCAAAACTTCGGTCCCCCAACATTTCACGTTGCCCCGATTGCTCACGTTTGTGACAAATTTCATTGCAAACACATACATTCGAGGTAATTAACTGACGTATAGACTATGGAATGTGGAGGCGCTTTACGCGAAACGATCCGTCTAAGTTTGCAAAGACAACTTCAGAAAACAGCAACGTATAAAACTACAGTCGAACATTTTGAGCGCTCATGGGCTTATCAAGTAGCTTGTCTTAGTTTAAGGCCACTGGCAGATCCAGCAGGTGGCGAGGGGGAGGGGCAAAGAGGTCATGCCCCAAACCGCCCGAAATCGGTCACAAATTGACACATTCCCTGATTTTAAAAGAATAATTAACCAAGGGAATGTTCACCATCAAAATTCAATACCAAACGAAATTCAATGGCTGACCTTGTACCGGCGCTGCCCGATCAGTGACCGGTCGGTTGCAAGTGGTGGGCGGAGTCAAGGGCGGGACTACAGAGCGACCGGACGTTAACCCCTATCCGAGCTCGTATTGTGTTTAACATTACGAGTGAATGGAAAGCGTCCTAATGTTTCGTTTGACACTAACCAACTTGTATAATACAAATTAGCGCAGGGCCTGAAACGTCCATTGCGAGAAATGTGTTCATACCAGCATTCAAAAGTTATCGCCGAAAATTAGGGTCTCAAGCGAGCGAGATAATATAAAATCTAAGCAACTTTTACTAAGGAAAGTTTGTTTTAAATCAGATATCGATGCACAAGCAAGCGGAATTCGATGAGTTTTCAGAATTGTGTGAGACTTTTGGGGATTTGCACTCCCCAAACTGACCCAAACCACCCATTCTGGATCCGCCCTTGATGCCACCCCTCCCAAAAAAACAAAGCCTGGAAGGGGGAACATGTATTCCCCCCCCCCCTCCCAAAAAAAAACGTTAACAATTTATAGAAAAAAAATACTTTGCAGCAGTCAAAATCCAGCTATCCACAGTGAAAAACTGGGAAATTTAGGAAAACATGGCTCTTACCATCAAATAATGGCTTAAAAAAGTTCAACTGAACGCTAAAATAGCGGCCAGCAAGCTGCCAGTCGGAATTGAAGCTCGAACAAACGCTTGTTTACATGTAGAAAGAACACTTCATGTGGTATCAATTTGGAATCCAATCTACACTCTATTTCGGCGCAAATGGCTGTCAAAAATGACGCGTTGCTTTTGTGGAAATAACTTTTCGGGACGCGTGACAGCGGTGTGTACAAAATGCACGTGTGATTCTCACGAAGATCCCAATGGCAATTGTGCAATCAAAATAAAACAAACTATAGGTAGGTACAGGGTTTTTCATAATGAATGTTACTTTTAAATCAGCCGTAGGAAGACCAAAAATATTATAAAGCTCGCGGATTTGTAGGTTATATTGTTGCAAAAACGTTAGGGGTTTTTATTTGAGCAAAAATTACCCCGAAACAATTAGCCTGATGAATGTTATAGGAGGCCAACAATGTCGAGGCCCAAGAAACGCTGCAACGCGGTGTTTTCAAACGAAGAGGCAGTTTAGGCAGTCTCTCAGTATGGTGCGCTGAAAGGCGTAGCTGCAGTGCGCCGAAAGTTTGGTAATGACTTCCAGAAAATAATTGGCATACCATCCAGGGATGGCTTTCAAGAGACTGATCGAAAGGTTTCAGTCAACAGGCTCCATCTCCCCATCAAAGCATCAAGGTCGAATTGCAAATCAGCTGAGCTCGTGGAAAAAAAATTCGATAGATGGTGGAGCCATATCAAGCAGCCAAGAAAAGCATCTCTGTCCCCAGGACTGCCAAGTCGTTGGGCACATCCACAACTGTGTGGCGGATTATGCGGAAGAAGCTGGGCTGGAAGCCGTATAAGCCCCATGTACCGTGCCGCTGAACGCAGCCCACCAGCCAGGCCGAGGCAGACGATAATTCTGCAAGTGGCTTGCTGAGAATTCTGCAATTGTTGGCCTATAACATTCATCAGACTAATTGTTTCGAGGTAATTTTTGCGAAGATAAAAACCCTAACTTTAGGTACTTCTAGCTCAAACCTTATCAGAAGTAGCTGCCCCCTCCCGGATTTTCTCAATAACCTGAAAACTATGATAGATATCAACGTGAAACTTTCAGTACCTTATCCTGCATCACGTTTAACTCTTCTCACCAACTTTCAATGAAATAGATGTAGTATTTTGGGAGATAATGACGTTTTAATGACGTCATGGCATGCCATTTTTGGTGGGAAAACGATATGTTTGAAAGTTGTAGAAAATAAGAGTTTTGAAGCAAATTGCAAATAAAAAAGGTCAAAAGAAGGGAAATGACATTCTCTTCGAAATGGCTATCTCGGATTTTCGAATTATGGGTTTGTGAATCCCCAAATAAAAATAAACGGATTTTTTTCGGAAAAAAAATCCACAAAATATTTTTTTTATTTGAAAAGTGAATTTCTTAAGCTCGAATACCAAAATAAGGTGACCGTCCCAAATCCGCGGAGGGGAAAAAATAGTGGTACCTTTTTGCTACAAAAAGATGCCCCCACGGAGAGAGGCTGGATCCGCCAGTGCCTCCCACCGATTTGCCCCCCCCCCCCCCCCCTACTCCCCACCAAAAAAAAACGACGGCTAGATCCGCCAGTGCCCAAGCGGTCTGCCGTTCACAGAAGAAGGCGAGTATAAGCCCTGAGGGCAGGCAGGTGCCCCAGTGGCGATTAGGGGTCAGTACAGGTTATTCAGGCGCTAGACAGGACCCCCAGTGGCGATCATACACTCCAGAACCAGACTGGGAGCCAGAACCAGGCTAAGGCAGTAGCCATTTGGCCCCCAGACGAGGCAGGGCCCCGAAGGCGCCCAGTGTCTATCAGGGTCAGGTGCTGGCCGAGGGCCCCTCACGCCGACCAACCTAGGCCCTCAGGACGACCTAGGACCCTCTTAGTCCTGCCGAGGGCCCCTTTATGGCCGACTGGGTCCCTCAGGCCGAACGGGGCCCTCTTAAGCCTAGCAAGGGCTCCCTCAGGCCGACTGAGGGCCCTCAGGCTAACCAAGAGCCTTAGTCCGACCGTGGACCCCCGTAATCCTAACAAGGACCCCCTTAGGGAAACCGAGGGCACCCCCAGCCCGGCCAAGGGCTCCCTCAGGCCGAGTGAGGGCCCCAAAGTCCGAACAAGGACTCTTGTAAGCCGGGCCGAAGCCTGGTAAGCCGGGCCGTTTTGGGCCCTTCGGCCGTTCCGCCGCTTCCATATGGGCTGAGGGGCTGAGGGGCCGAGGGGCCCTCCGGGCCCCTCGGACCAATAAGGGGGAGGGCATGTGCCCACTGTGCCCCCCCCCCTCCCCCCGGCTGCGCCCCTGCGGGGCGGCATCATCTTATGGAGGGGCGCACTGCACCTGACAAGGGCGTCCTTTCATGATCCAGGGGCGCTTTAAATGCCATGGGCGCCCTCGGAGGGGCGCAATGTACCCGAAAGGGGTGGCTTTTATTCTCTAGGGGCGCTCTTTGGTGCCGGGGGCATCATCATCTTATGGAGGGGCGCACTGCACCTGAAAAGGGCAGATTTGCATGCTCCAGGGCCGCTTTAAATGACATTGGGCGTCCTCGGAGGGGCGCAATGTTCCCGAAAGGGGCCGTTTTTATACTCTAGGGGCGCTCTATGGTGCTGGGGGGGAGTTATCATCTTATGGAGGCGCGCACTGCACCTGGGCGGCTTTTCGTGTTCCAGGAGCGCTATACGCTGGCATGGGGAGCCCACAGAGGAGCGCAATATACCCGAAAGGGGCGGCTTTTATTCTCCAGTGGCGCTTTTTCATGCCGGGGGCATAGGCGTACACAAGGGGGGGGGGGGGGGGGGCAAACGGGGCATGGGCACACTGCACTAGACAGAGGCGGCTTGACATATTCCGGGGTCGCTTTTGGGGTGCTCTCATCTAACGGAAGGGTGCGCTATTTGACTGAAATGGGCGTTATTTTAATTTCGATTGGCGTTCTTTGATGCGAAGGGGCGGCCTCATATGCCGGGGTCTGCTTTATCCCCGTGAGGGGCGGTTGAGCATCTTTTTAACTGGGGAGGCAAAGTGCCGTCATTGGGGAGGCATTCTTCATGACTGGGGAGGGAATTACCACCCCAGTTACTATGTTAAAATACGCCCTGGCGCCCTGGCTATCGGAGTACGGTGGAACAGCTGGCAGGACAGAAAGGACCCCCACCTCCCCCCCCCCTCCCCGAGCAGGATAGAGAGGGAGAGCTGGCAGGACAGAGAGGGAGGGCTGGACAGGACAGGGAGAGCTGGGCAGGACAGGGAGGGAGAGCTGGACAGGACAGAGAGGGAGAGCTGGACAGGACCGAGAGGGAGGGCTGGACAGGACAGAGAGGGAGAGCTGGGCAGGACAGAGAGGGAGGGCTGGACAGGACAGAGAGGGAGAGCTGGACAGGACAGAGAGGGAGAGCTGGACAGGACAGAGAGGGAGAGCTGGACAGGACAGAGAGGGAGAGCTGGACAGGACAGAGAGGGAGAGCTGGACAGGACAGAGAGGGAGAGCTGGACAGGACAGAGAGGGAGAGCTGGACAGGACAAAGAGGGAGAGCTGGACAGGACAGAGAGGGAGAGCTGGACAGGACAGAGAGGGAGAGCTGGACAGGACAGAGAGGGAGGGCTGGACAGGACAGAGAGGGAGAGCTGGACAGGACAGGGAGAGCTGGACAGGACAGGGAGAGCTGGGCAGGACAGAGAGGGAGAGCTGGACAGGACAGAGAGGGAGAGCTGGACAGGACAGAGAGGGAGAGCTGGGCAGGACAGAGAGGGAGAGCTGGACAGGACAGAGAGGGAGAGCTGGACAGGACAGAGAGGGAGAGCTGGGCAGGACAAAGAGGGAGAGCTGGACAGGACAGAGAGGGAGAGCTGGACAGGACAGAGAGGGAGAGCTGGACAGGACAGAGAGGGAGGGCTGGACAGGACAGAGAGGAAGAGCTGGACAGGACAGGGAGAGCTGGACAGGACAGAGAGGGAGAGCTGGACAGGACAGAGAGGGAGGGCTGGACAGGACAGAGATGGAGAGCTGGACAGGACAGAGAGGGAGAGCTGGACAGGACAGAGAGGGAGAGCTGGACAGGACAGAGAGGGAGAGCTGGCAGGACAGAGAGGGAGAGCTGGCAGGACAGAGAGGGAGAGCTGGCAGGACAGAGAGG
This sequence comes from Chirona hameri, assembly GCA_036785665.1. Taxonomy (NCBI): domain Eukaryota; kingdom Metazoa; phylum Arthropoda; class Thecostraca; order Balanomorpha; family Balanidae; genus Chirona; species Chirona hameri. Next base: position 202,743 of record JAXIVJ010000318.1, on the reverse strand, counting down.
GAGAGCTGGACAGGACAGAGAGGGAGGGCTGGACAGGACAGATAGGGAGAGCTGGACAGGACAGAGAGGGAGAGCTGGACAGGACAGAGAGGGAGGGCTGGACAGGACAGAGAGGGAGAGCTGGACAGGACAGGGAGGGAGAGCTGGACAGGACAGGGAGGGAGAGCTGGACAGGACAGAGAGGGAGAGCTGGCAGGACAGAGAGGGAGAGCTGGCAGGACAGAGAGAGAGAGAGAGAGAGAGAGAGCTGGCAGGACAGAGAGGGAGAGCTGGCAGGACAGAGAGGGATAGCTGGACAGGACAGGGAGAGCTGGACAGGACAGAGAGGGAGGGCTGGACAGGACAGAGAGGGAGAGCTGGACAGGACAGGGAGAGCTGGACAGGACAGAGAGGGAGGGCTGGACAGGACAGAGAGGGAGGGCTGGACAGGACAGGGAGAGCTGGGCAGGACAGGGAGGGAGAGCTGGACAGGACAGAGAGGGAGAGCTGGACAGGACCGAGAGGGAGGGCTGGACAGGACAGATAGGGAGAGCTGGGCAGGACAGAGAGGGAGGGCTGGACAGGACAGAGAGGGAGAGCTGGACAGGACAGAGAGGGAGAGCTGGCAGGACAGAGAGGGAGAGCTGGCAGGACAGAGAGGGAGAGCTGGACAGGACAGAGAGGGAGGGCTGGACAGGACAGAGAGGGAGAGCTGGACAGGACAGAGAGGGAGAGCTGGACAGGACAGAGAGGGATGGCTGGACAGGACAGATAGGGAGAGCTGGACAGGACAGAGAGGGAGAGCTGGACAGGACAGAGAGGGAGGGCTGGACAGGACAGAGAGGGAGAGCTGGACAGGACAGGGAGGGAGAGCTGGACAGGACAGGGAGGGAGAGCTGGACAGGACAGAGAGGGAGAGCTGGCAGGACAGAGAGGGAGAGCTGGCAGGACAGAGAGAGAGAGAGAGCTGGCAGGACAGAGAGGGAGAGCTGGCAGGACAGAGAGGGATAGCTGGACAGGACAGGGAGAGCTGGACAGGACAGAGAGGGAGGGCTGGACAGGACAGAGAGGGAGGGCTGGACAGGACAGGGAGAGCTGGGCAGGACAGGGAGGGAGAGCTGGACAGGACAGAGAGGGAGAGCTGGACAGGACCGAGAGGGAGGGCTGGACAGGACAGAGAGGGAGAGCTGGGCAGGACAGAGAGGGAGGGCTGGACAGGACAGAGAGGGAGAGCTGGACAGGACAGAGAGGGAGAGCTGGACAGGACAGGGAGAGCTGGACAGGACAGGGAGGGAGAGCTGGACAGGACAGAGATGGAGAGCTGGACAGGACAGAGAGGAGAGCTGGCAGGATAGAGAGGGAGAGCTGGCAGGACAGAGAGGGAGAGCTGGACAGGACAGGGAGAGCTTGGCAGGACAGGGAGGGAGGGCTGGACAGGACAGGGAGGGAGAGCTGGACAGGACAGAGAGGGAGAGCTGGACAGGACAGGGAGGGAGAGCTGGACAGGACAGAGAGGGAGAGCTGGACAGGACAGAGAGGTAGAGTTGGACAGGACAGAGAGGGAGAGCTGGCAGGACAGAGAGGGAGAGCTGGCAGGACAGAGAGGGAGAGCTGGACAGGACAGGGAGAGCTGGACAGGACAGAGAGGGAGGGCTGGACAGGACAGGGAGGGAGAGCTGGACAGGACAGAGAGGGAGAGCTGGACAGGACAGAGAGGGAGAGCTGGCAGGACAGAGAGGGAGAGCTGGCAGGACAGAGAGGGAGAGCTGGACAGGACAGGGAGAGCTGGGAAGAACAGGGAGGGAGAGCTGGACAGGACAGAGAGGGAGAGCTGGGCAGGACAGAGAGGGAGAGCTGGACAGGACAGAGAGGGAGAGCTGGACAGGACAGAGAGGGGGGGGGGGGGGCTGGACAGGATAGAGAGGGAGAGCTGGCAGGACAGAGAGGGAGAGCTGGACAGGACAGAGAGGGAGAGCTGGACAGGACAGAGAGAGAGGGCTGGACAGGACAGAGAGGGAGAGCTGGACAGGACGTCATGTCCCATGATAATAGCAACGTATTCGTATTCGGATTCATATTCGGATTCACCTACCTACCTTTCAATTTGGCTAAAACTCACCAAATGTTCCCCCATGGTGAGACGATCTCACCGGTAAAATAAGACCGTGGTAACGGAAAGAGTTAGGGTGCACCGGACAAAAAAGAAATCGGTTATAATTCGTACCTTTCCATTTAGTTCAAACCATAGGCGTACACGAGGGGGATGGGGGGGGGGGGCAAACGGGGCAATCCCCCTCCCCTTGTACGTCTGTACGTGCCCCCTTTGGTCTATTTTTTTAGAGAAAACAAATGGTGAAAATATTCATTTTAAAAATATAGTGGGCCATATCCGGTGAGTTTTTTTGGTGGGTGGACTTAATGCCCCCTGATAAAAATTGCCCCCTCCTGGAGTGAATCCTGGGTACGTCACTGGTTCAAACTTACATAGCACCGGATAACGACATCTCACTAACTCGGCCTTGTTACTGACTGTTGTGCACGGTATTTAGCAGCTACGATAGTCAAATACAGGCACGTAGCCAAGGGGGGGCGGCGGTAACGGAAACAGTTAGGGTGCACCGGACAAAAAAAATCGGTTATTATTCGTACCTTTCCATTTAGTTCAAACCATAGGCGTACACAAGGGGGGGGGGGGGCAAACGGGGCAATCCCCCCCCCCCCCCCCTGTACGTCTGTACGTGCCCCCTTTGGTCTTTTTTTTAAGAGAAAACAAATGGTGAAAATATTCCCTTTTAAAAATATAGTGGGCTAAATCCGGCGAGTTTTTTGGTGAGGAACTTAATGCTCCCTGATAAAAATTGCCCCCTCCTGGAGTGAATCCTGGGTACGCCACTGGTTCAAACTTACATAGCACCGGATAACGACATCCCACTAACTCGGCCTTGTTACTGACTGTTGTTCACGGTATTTAGCAGCTACGATAGTCAAATACAGGCACGTAGCCAAAGGGGGTGGGGGGCGGCGGGTTCCCCTGACGTCACGATTCTGTAGAATCGCCGGATGACTCTACCTCCTATATATAGCCTTGCATTGACCCCTTCAGTCATTCAGTGCGCTGCGCGCGAGTGGCGCTGGGGAAGTACAGTGCGCTGTGCGACGCACTGAATCCTTGTCCAAACTTGTGCAGTGACGAATTCCACGCTGAAGTTGTGATGATGGTTGTGAGAAGGCACAGGGGCATATGAACAACGTAAAATCAGGTACAGACATAACTCGCTTTTGATTGGGGTCTCAGCCGAACGCCATTCACGGGGGGTGACAATATTTGTCCAATGCCCATCCTGGTTAGTGGTTATTTTCCGAACCAATGATGGCAGGGAGACGCTCAATGCGGCAATGGAATTAGCTCTATGTGCATTTTTGCACGTCAAATCAATGTATCGACATCCCGTTTTCTGCTTTCGGGTACTGCTCAATATTTAAGTCAGAAAAAAGTCCGGCAGAATTGATAGTGCACTAGGGTGTATAATGGCACCAATTGCGCACATTTTGCACTATGAATTTGAATATCGCAGGACGGGAACCACCAACCCCGGTCTTAATTTCGACGACAACCACGAAACATTTTTTTTTAGCCCTGCCAACGGCCGAATGCTCAAGTTGAAACTAAATGTTCAATACTATATATGTATATATAGTGTATAATTATTATATAATATACTTATTATAAAACTATTACAATTATTACAATTATGGAACCATTTTGTGCGTTTCATGCCGGAAAAAATACCCCAAACATTTTTTCCCCAATGTCCTTCTTTCAGCCCATACAATTGACAAATTACTTGTTCACTTGTTAATTGAAAGGTGAATACTGACTGGTCATATCATTCGTTTTTGTTTAAATGGAAATAATGACCTTTTGATTTTGTTAGCAACAATTTCTTAGGCTACCGTTATGGTTTTAAAATTATTTATTTAAATTTAAGAATTGAATAAAATTATTCCCAAATTCAAAGTTGTAAGTTTGGAAAAAATACAAAACAAGTACCTTGTGTACTTCATGAAGGTCATTGACAAATTCGTCCTTCCCTACCATTGTTTACATCGAGTGCGGCATGTTTGGAGGCTCTGTGACGTTTCCGATCAAACTGATCCGTGAAGCAATCCGTGAAGCATCCGTGATGCATGACTGACTATCAGTATAAGTCATGAATAACAACAACATGCAAACTATACCAACTCGAATAAAATAAGGGCGGAATTAATTGAACCCCAGGCAAGCAAGTATTCGCAAAGCACTCGGCACTGCGCCACAATAGCAAAAGGCGAGGGAAATGCATATTGGATACAATATTATTACGTCATAAGTTTCTGAAGTGTCAACTACTATGAAATACAGTGATAAAATACCTTTAATAATGATTAGCAAGAAAATTCAAACTTAAAGGAAAAAGTTCACCTTCAACATTAGTTTTAAACTGAGATAGCAGTTTTGTAGCCCGTGTTGGGAAACCCCTATCTGCAAGTTTTCTTGACTGAGAAGACTTTCCAGCCGAATATATTTGATTTTTTGGCGAAGGAATGCGGTGCTGGCGAAAGAATGTTGTACTGGTTTTAGCCCGGGCAGAGGCTATACCATCAGCCAATCAGCTTGCAGCTGGTGCTAGCAAGCGACGCCGGTTGGCACATCTTCAATGCGAGTCTATCCTTACGCGACTACTTTCGAATCTGATTGGCTGAACCATTTTTTACATTCGCGTGACGTCAGGACTCTTACTCAGAGAGTATGCATATAGTTTTGATAAACAATACAAATTTACGACCTTATGCCCTGAATCGGCGCGATATAAGGCCATTTTTGACAATATAAAAATGCATTGTATTAAAAAATATAATCAAATAGTGTTTCGTAAAAAATTCCAAGGTGAACTATTTCCTTTAAAAACAATAATTTGAATAAGTATTGAATTAGCTTTCAACTCAAAATCAGATATATTTTGCAATGCTACACAAGAATGGCACCAGTGACGTCATTAACAAAGCCTGCTACGGGACTTGGGTATACTAATCAGGAACAACTCGCCACAATGGTTAAGTGCGCCGAGAAGCATGACAATGACTGTGTAAACAAATCGCCGACGCTAAATAGGTCGCCATCGATGTGCATCGATGAGCTTCCGATTTAATTGCCAGTTTTGTGTTACTGTTTGTTAGTTTTTTTGGGGGAAAAATATTATTTTTCATGATAATATAAAGCATAGTGTTATATACAGCCACAGACAAATTATACAAAAATCCTAATGTTGAAAACAAATGAATCGATTTTCACAAATTGAGGGTCGCAACCACTAACTATGCCGCCGTTGATGTGCATCGATGAGCTTCCGATTGTATTGCCACTTTTTCCAATCGCTGTTAGTTTTAGAAGATCGCCGGGCATATAATCACAACAAGCAGAACGCACAATATATTTTCCACTCCATTGCGTAAAAAACATTACGGGAAAAGCCCGCAGTTTGATGAGGCCCAAAAGTACTTGCAAGTACCGATCATTAGAAGTGTGGAACGCTTATCAACTATAACTTGAAATATCTTTCGGTAGGAAAGTTTTCATGCAAAATGTGATGAATTTACAATATATTTTAGTCTCGTCTGGCGATTTCAAGTGCTAACTCCATTTTTGTGGGAAAAGGTCATTATTTCCCTTTAACCCGCGAGTCACTGGGGGGCTTTTTTTTAGCCCCCCCTTAGGAATATTAGGCATATCTCAATAACTAATGCAGATATCGACGCCTAACTTTCAGTACCTATCCGGACATCATTTTTACACATTATAAGAAAAAATTAAAAAATTTCGTCAGAATTTATTTGAGATATAGTGAATTTAGTGACGTCACTAAACACGATTTTGACACCAAAATAGGCTAAATTTTGCCAGGCCCTACAAATGCCGCATATGAAGCAAAATGCAATCGAAAAACGCTAAAAGGTAGAACATTGCAAGGGCTACAAACCGGCTATCTCGAAATTTCGAAACATTTGGGTTTTGACCCAAAATTTTCAAAAAAAAACTTTTTTGACAAAAATGCTCACAAAATCAAATATTTGAAAGATATTGAAAAAAACGGAATATATATCAGATAACAACATATGGGCAACTACCACACCAAATTTCAAAATTATATCATCTTTTTTTACTTTCATGACATATAAAGTATGGGTAAATCATGACGTCAGATTTTGAAATTGCGTTTTTTGGATTTTATTGACCGGATACAGACAAATAAATGCCAGCACTGTTTTCTTTAGATAAATCTGATATAGAAACATGCCTTTTTTATTTCGATTTATCAATTAAAAATTTTGACCTTCAGTGACCTGAACTTGACCTGAACTTGACACTAACTTCACGTAAATGAAGTCAGGTGGTAAAATGACTTCTACTATCGAATTCTACGCGTAAAAGCATCCATAAACCATGTGCTGCATGACTTTCGTTGATATTTTGAGTGTAGTAACCTTTTGTGACCTGACCTTGACCTTGCTCTTTTCCAACAATCTCACTTTAGCTCATGTGGGATATGTATCATACCTTTGACATCACTTTGGGTGATTATAGGCGTAATCGAAGGCCATGGATGGCAAGTATTGTCCATAAACTCAAATACCTCGATTTTGACGTTTGACTTGACCGTGACCTGACATGTGACCTTAATTTGACATTTTTAAGTTTGCGTTAGGCTTCTCTCATTGAGTGCTTTCGAATGCCGCCTTGCGCGTCCCGCTGCGATCATTGGTTCTGAAGATACCAGGGGGGGGGGGGGGCTTAAACCCCCCCCCCCCCCCCCCAGTGAGTCGTGTTACAGAATATACCCCAGTGACTGCCGGGTTAAAGGACAGCAACACAATTTCGAAGCCGTAAAATGTTAAATTATCGCCATCGGTGGCCAATACAAAATGCACCTGAAAAACACGTTTCTCATACATAATTTGCACATGCCAGCCGGAGTTGGCAAAATCTAACTGACTCCGACTCCGGCAAAATTTACCGACTCCGATAGACTCAGATTCCGACTCCAAGTCTGCAGGACTCCTTCCGACCGACCAATGGCTCCCTCAGCCCGTTTAACCCGCCATTGGCTGGGGGGCGTTAACGCCGCGCCCCCCCCCCCCTGATGAATTTTCGTAATAGCTCAGAAACCAATAGCGCTAGCGCTAGAAATCAATCAGCTAAAATGTGACAGACCGTACAAATGCCATATTTTTAGAAAAATGAAATCCAAAAACGTCAAAAAAAAAAATGGCAAGGGCTACAACATGGCTATCTCGGATGTTTGCAAATTTTGGTTGTTGACCCCCAAAAATAAAATAAAAGTACTTGGGGGGGGGGGGGGGGGGGGGGGGGAAATGACCACAAAATCAAATTTTTGCGAAGATATTTTTAAAAAAAGTCGGAATATTTGTCGGAGAACAACATATGGGAAACTACCATACCACATTTCAGAATGATATCACTATTTTTGACTGACTTATGGCATATATAAAGTATTGGTAACTCATGACGTCATATTTACAAATTGCGTTTTTTTCGCCTTTATTGACCAGATACAAGATACCAGATATTGACCAGATATCAAATAATGGCACCACTGTATTTATGAGACAAAACTGATCTAGAAACAGACCTTTTTTATTGTATTTTATTTTATTTTATTTAATAAAATTAATTAAAAATTTTGACCTTCATTGACCTGAACTTGACAATAAATTCACGTAAGTGAAGTCAGGTGGTAAAATGACTATCACTATCGAATTATACATGGAAAATAACTCATAAACATGTGTTGCATGACTTTTGTAGATATTTTTAGCAGAGTGACCTATTGTGACCTGACCTTGACCTTGGCCAACAATCTCCCTTTAGCTTATGCGGGATGTGCATCATACCTTTTTCAGCACTTTGGGTGATCATGGTCGTAATCGAAGGCTTGTGATTGAAAGTATGGCTCATAAACTCAAATACGGCGATTTTGACCTTTGACCTGACCGTGACCTGACATTTTAGCCCACTTTGAAATGTTTGAGCATGATCTAGATTCGTCTCATTGAGATATTTCGAATGCCACCTTGCGCGTCTCGCTGCGATCATTGGTTCCGAAGATAACCAGGGGGCGTTTAACGCCCCCCCCCCCCCCCGTCAATGGCGTTCGGCTGAGACCCCAGTCAATGCCGGGTTAAGGGCTCTCCAGAATGACCGAGAGCTTTCTCGGACTTGCACAGGGCCCTCTTAGGTCTGACAATGGCCCTCTTAGACAAGCGTAAGGCCCTCTCAGATCAGACGGTGGTCATCTCTGGTCGACCGATGATCCTCTCAAAGAAGTGGATGGACATAGGGCTTAGGGAATTAGGGCTCTCTTAGGCCGACCCCCCCCCCCCCCCCCCCTCCCCCCATGGGACGATTGAGGGTCCTTTCTGACTGGCAAACGGACCTCTCAGAGAGGCATAGGGCCCTCTCAGGCCTAACAAAGGTCATTTCAGAACGACAAGGAGCCTAAGGCTCTAAGGCCTGGCAAATACTGTCTCAAACCAACTGAGGCCCCTCTCAGACCGCCGGGTTCTTTTCGGCCTAGACAATGGTCCTCTTAGACCAGCCTGGGGTCCGCTCAGGCCTGGAAAGAGCCACTCGAGCCGACCGATGGCCCCCTCAGGCCGACTGAGTTCTCCTTCAGACCGACCCCCTCAAGGGCCCCTCAAGTCGACCGAGAGCCCCCTAAGGCCGACAGAAGAGCCCCAAAGGCACAATAGGGACCTCTATAGGCCGACCGAAGGCCACTCAGGCCGACTAAGGGACCCTCAGGCCCACCGAAGGCCTCCTCAAGCTGACCGAAGGCCCCTCAGACCGAAAAAGCATCTCCTCAAACTGACCCTCAGGCCGAACAAAAGCTCCTCAGGCCAACCGAGCTCCCATCCAGGCCGACCCGAGGACCCCTGCAGGCCGACAGAAGCCCCCTTAGGCCGAAGAAGAGCTCGTCAGACCAACTGGACCCCCTCAGGCCGACCAAGGGCCCCCTCAAGCCGGCCGAGGCTCCCTCAAGCCGACCAATGACCCCCCCCCCCCTAGGCGACCGAGGGCCCCTCAGGCCGATCAGGCCGACTGAGGCCCCTCCCCCTCAGACCGGCAGGGGAACCAAACAATGGCTCCTTAGGCCGACTGGAACCCCCTCAAGTGGACGAAAGACTCCCTCGAGCCGACAGAGTGCGGCTTCACTCTGCGACGACCCTTGTGTCGACAGAGCTCCCATCCAGGCCCAACGAGACTTGCTCAGGCTGACCGAGGGCTCGTCAGGTCAACCAAGGAGTGTCCCAAAATCTGTCAATTTGAGTGGGAAATGACACCCAAGTGTGAATTATTTTCCACTCTCACTCCCCATTTTAGGGAAGAATTTTCCACTCCCAAATTTTGAATTGTGATATTGATTCTGACATAAATATTGACTAAAAGTACATGATTTCAACGAAAATTATTGCTTTCCATATTCAAAACAGAAATCATTATTGTACCATTTTCAACATAATTTTCCACTCTCGTCTTTTTTTGCTCGAATTTTCCACTCTGACACCCAAGCAAAGATTCAATTTTGGGACACTGACCAAGGACCCCCTCAGGCAGACCTCGGTTAACCTCCTGGAAGAGCCATGGACTCCTAGCCCCCCTGGCCACGATGACCCGATGTTGATGGCTCAATCCCCTCGATGTTCCTCCGTATGAAACTATTATTTTAGCACGGATGTTGGATATTTAGGATATTGCAATACCAGGGAGCCAAAAAGACTGCATTAACTATCAGCCTTATTCCAGGCAAACAATAAATGTACAACAAATTCCATTGAACACCATTTAAATAGAGCACTACGATCGCTAATTCGCTATGCTCCACCTCCGCTATTCGCTAATCTGAACGCTTGAACCTTATATCTACGGACTTGTTAGCAGAAGAGAATCCATGCTACCAACTTACCCATTATATCATAATCGAAAAGCAGTCGCATATGGAATCACAATGTCCGTATACTTCTAAGATGGAATCACATATTGATATGATGCAATACGCAAAATTCAAAACAGAACAATCTGTACGGGTAGTCCTTGAAATGTTGGAGGGGCACACATTTTGGAAAACATTGGGGGTGGCCGGAGCACCATTGGGGGCTCAGCTCAACATGGGGGGCCCTCCCAAAGAGATATAAAGTTCCGCCCCTGAAATATAGGTATAAATATAGATATACACAGATATACACATAGATATGCACATAGATATACACATTGATATACCCAGGCGCGTCGCCACGAAATTTTGAGTGGGTGGCCGGACCCATAAGTCCATATTTTCCAGTCAACAATCAACATTATGGTACGTACTAGTGATGTCATTTTCAGAAAATTCCTGAAACTTGACCAAACCGATCCAATTTCATTGTAGCTATGCTGACCGAAAACCAAACCAATTTTTCCCAACCCGAAAATGACTGATTTTTTACCGACTTTCAATATTGGTGTAAGAAGTTGGCAAGCGTTACTTCATATGCATGTGCATTTTTTTTTAGGGAAAGAAATACCTCAATAATACTTAATAGTATTGATGATCAGAATCCAAATTAATTGCCTGACATTCTTATTTTCCAGCTGGGTACCTGCAGAACATGCCGAACTTCCTGCAAAAAAAAGGTGGCCGGTCTGATGCATATCGCTAACTCGCTTGACCGAAACATACCTAAAATGTGTTCTCTGACCAACCAATAACCGATTCGGTATTGGAATTTTTGGGAATACCAAAATTTTGGTTATCGAATGACATCGCTAGTACGCACGCATTCAGAAGAGCCGACTATATTTTCCTTCCTTCATTTTCATTCAACTATTTTAATGAGGATCACCAGAACTCTTACCTCATGATTTTTCCTTCTTCCAGATATTAATCATTTGACACATTCAGTTTTATCTACACTACGCTGCAGCCTGAAACCAACTCCGTTCAATCGCCTGAGCGATTACCAGGAATGCGTCAGGAATCCCAAAAGTCAAGTTCGCTGGTGGAATTGTAATGTTCTTATGAAAGAGCATGTCTCAGTGATGGTGACTTCATGGACAAAATCGCTGAGAAAGCTCTGTGGAAGGAACAGGACCCAGTTGATGGTTGCGATGTCGGATGCGGTCGCTAAAGCCGCGAAAGAATGCGCCTGGCGCGGTTATTTCACTCTTACCGCCTCGGGTAGACCGTTCGCCGGCACTGCTATTTTTCCGGTTCTTGACATATTTCTCACTATGCACAGCACTTCACAAACCAAAACATATCCTCAGTTGTAAACATGCTGTTCACCCTTGACATGAATGCACTTCAGGTTGTCAAAGATGTTCTGTTACATACAAAAATTACACCTATATGGACACATGCCTCATCCAAATTCTGGTCTGACGCAGGGTTCTATGTCAGATGCCAGTGGCGTACCGAGTATACGGTCATTCAGAGCATGACCTGGTCCTTTGGACCCGAGACGCCCATGCAAAGCTGGCGCCCCACCGATCAGTGACGGCACCACTCCGGCCAGTGACGGCGCTCTTGCGGCCAGTGATGGCGCCCCCGGCCAGTGAGGACGTTCCCTGCCATAGACGGCGCCTCTCCGGCACGTGACAGCACCCCTCCGGCCAGCGACGGCGCCCCTCCGACCAGTGACGTCGCCCTTCCGGCCAGTGAAGCCGCCTCTCCGGCCAGTGAAGGCGCCCCTCCGGTCAGTGACTACGCCTCTCTGGCCAGTGACGGCGCCCCTCCGGCGAGTAACGGCACCCCTCCGACCAGTGAGGGCGCCCCTCCGGACAGTGACGGCGCCTCTCCCGCCAGTGACCACGCCCCTCCGGCGAGTGACGGCAACCCTCCGACTAGTGACTGCCCCTCCCCGGCCCGTGACGGCGCCCCTCCGGCTAGCGACGGCACCCCCTCCAGCCAGTGATGGCGCCCCTCCGTCCGTCCGTAGGCGCCCCCCCCCCCCTGCAAAATTGTCGCCAATATTGGTGGCGCCCCTGTCGATCGGGTGTCGCTCCCCAAGGCTGTATCAAGGATGTATCCAATTTGTTTCGACCAAAAAATTCTGCCTCGCATCGTCTTGAGCGATGACTAAAATATTTTGCAAATAATGTAGATTCTTAGCCTAAATACCTTAAAGGGAATGTTTCACCTTTGTATTGGTTTTGAACTGAGATAGCCATTATCTTTGGCCGTTATTGAAATGTTGAAAATACTAAGGTCATTTTCCCAAAAACTTAGCCGTTTTTAACAATTCAATTTATAGTTTGCAAAATGGGGATACTAGGCTAGTGCCGCCGCTGAGTGGCTGAAAGCGACTTTTTCAGCCAATCCCACCTTCTCAGCCAATCAGCGGCGGTATATAGCTCAATAATGACGTCATCATCCCAAATTTAACAACTTAATTTGTATAAAGCTAAGTGACTTTCGAGATCAAATTATCACCATCGTTTTCAGCAGCACTTGCTTCATATTTTCGACTACAACCAGCGTATATTTGACAACTTTCAGAAAGGTGAAACATTCCCTTTAAGGTTTGGATCGCGGTTGTAGCGGGGGGGGGGGGGGGTCAATGTCTAAGCAAGCGAAATCCGATGAGTTTTCAGAATTGTGCGAGACTTTTGAAGATCTCCACCCAAAAAAAACTTTCTGGATCCGCCTATGCCCGGGGCCCCTTTTATTGCGGGGGCCCTGTCTCTAGTGGGCCCCCTCCAGACTGGACCCCCCCCCCCCCCCGAATCAGAAAGAGATCGCAAGCCCTGCAATCGCCCAGCCCTGCAAAAAAAACGGATGAGTTGGTTTCCGGTCATATAAGTGGGCATATCTCGCCAGCCTGGCAATATGTTTCGCCTCATCTCGTACTCGATGATTGCTGGCGAGATATGCCCACTTACATGGCCGAAAACCAACTCATCCGTTTTAAGCTATCCGTTTTAACACGCGCCCTGGAGGGCCTCTGATAATTACACGCCCTGGAGGGGGGGGGCGGATTTCGCCCCCCCCCCTATGATCTCGAAAACCACGCAACGTAGCGACAAGCGGGAAACGACGTTAGATAGCTCGAGACAAGCTCTTTCGAAAGCATTTCGTTAATTTTTTTTCAGGTCAATATTGAGGTCACCAGAGGTCATAAAGGGTCAGATTTTCAAGTTTTCAAGACTTCGGTTCGAACACTCCCAAATATCTCGGGAACTATGATAGTTAGCAGCAAACGGAAAAAAGTAATCGAAAGTCATTGAAAAATGCAATCGACATAGGTGTCCTCAGATTTGAGCCCAGGTCAATAGTTTAGGCTCCAGAGGTCATCGAATGTCAAAAAGGTGATTTTGCTTTCAAAACTGTTTTCCCCAAATAACCTTTTACCTAATAAAGATAAAGCAATAATGTTTACGCCATCGCGTGTGTCTTGTCAAGGCGCTTCGAATCATATTCATGGTGACCGGGTTAGGTCAACTGAGAAATTTGACCTCAGGTCAAGGTCAAGTGGTGACCAAAGTTGGTCATGTTGCATATTGGGCGACGTGTCTCGACGAGACAAACATATTGGTACCGTTTTCTCTTCTCTATCTTCATTATTTCGATAGTTATTGATAAAACCGTGTTCGCGGTCACAAAATTGACCTGACCTTAGGTCACCGATATTAGAAATCCAAGATAAACAAATTGTTGGTATCTATGACCTTAAGAAGTCCTGCAAGATTGAAACCGATCGGCGGTAAACTGTGGCTGTGGTACTACTGAAAACGTTTTGGAGTTCAGGTCATCACGTGACCTGGTCTGGTGACCTGACCTGAGAAGACCTGAGGCCAAGAATTTTACATAATGCGGGAAGTTCATTTCTAAACAGGTATACAAAAAACGGCGGCACTGCGCGCCGCCGTTTTTGCGCTATCCTCGAAAAACCGGAGGGGTGGGCGGATTTCGCCCCCCCCCCTCCAGGGCGCGTGTTAACCCTATTCGTGGCAGGCTCCTGGCTACCCCTATTGGTGGCAGGGGGGGGGGGATTCCTCCCCCCCTCCCCCCGAGATCTCGAGATCTACCCGTTCGATTTTCCAAATATCAAACGGCGTTTGATTCCCCTCAACACGATCTACATTTCTAAAAAATAAAAAATAAATCCGAAATATTTGAAAGGGGAGCAACAGGGGGGCAAAAACTACAAATAGTAGAGGTATTTGTGATCCAACACAACTGTCATGTTTATCAACCGATTTCAACGCAACGAATGGGGATCGATAGAGATTGAATTGGGGATTGATATATGTTGGTGATTTTGGAAAATTAAAGAATCATAGGCGTTTTCAGGTCACTAAATTTTGGGGTAAAATAAATGTCTTATAAATCCGTTTTTTCTTCTTTTTTTCGATTAATGAAATGGTGCGCTATTGTGACATCGTACACAACAGTTATAAAGCATATATACATCCATAGACCGTGCCAGGTTACCGAAAAAGGGAGGCAAAATATATGCAAAATATCTTCCTGTAACCTCCCCTTTTCAAGTCCCTGAAACCGTCTCTGCCGTGCAATACTTATTATAGTTCACTAAAATCAACTAATTTGCACTTGTTCCAATCACCGTAAACCTATGTAACTCCTTTATACTGCAGGCAGTTAGGAAGAAGCCGTGAAGATCGCATCTCCGTATTATCGTCAAATGTCACAGGAAAAAAATCCTCCAAAAACTGGGCCCTGGAACCGCCTTCGTTAAGGTTAGGAACTCAAAATTTTAACTCCATATGCGGAATTCAATTATAGGAAAAGCTCCAAAATGTCATGGGTCTGCTCTTAGCCGTTCGGGAGATATCTACGAAAAACCTGAGGGGTGGGCTGAATCTGCCCCCTGACACTAATAGGGTTAAACCAGTTTACACTGCCCATCGAAATAGGGTCAATGTCTAAGCAAGCGAAATCCGATGAGTTTTCAGAATTGTGAGACTTGGAAATCCCCCCCCCAAAAAAAAAACTGTCTGGATTCGCCTATGCCCGGGGCCCCTTTTATTGCGGGGGCCCTGTCTCTAGTGGCCCCCTCCAGACTGGACCCCCCCCCCCCCCCCACCAAGTCAGAAAGAGATCGCAAGCCCTGCAATCGCCTCCCCCCTCCCCCCAACAAAAGCATTCTCGGTAGGCTATGTTTTGCCCCCCCCCCCCCCCCCCCCCCACCCCCACATCACGGCTTGCATTCTTAAGTAATTATTTACTCCTTCCCCCGCTAAACAGATGGAGTGAGTGATTTTGTCCCTGCGCAGTTTCTATCCGTATAGTATGCCTTGCAACTGGTCTGGTCCGGTAAATTAACTGGTCAGTGGTCAGCTGAACAGCGCCTGCAGCGCCTCTACCGGCCGTTCGCCGTTGTTTGGCCAGTCGTGACGACGGTCAGATTATAGGTGGCACCACCATCAGCGCCCACCGCTACCGCAGATACGCCAATGGAAAGCGGATGTTGTGAATACTTTCGGTTCAAAGCTGAGATTTAGTCGCAACACTATCAGAGTATCTCGACAATACGGCCTTTTTGATCAGGAAAAGCTAAACATTTGCATATCTTTGGAATTTATATATTGGATGGGATGCATTGCACAAGGACATGTGCAAACAGACATGTTGAAAAGCAAACACATTACGAGAAAATATAGGGAGTCAGATGAAACAGAAGTTAAACCCAGTATGACGTGCAACAAATACGTAAACAAGATAATCGAGACGGAACTCTTAGTGGTGATCCAGATAACTTATCGAAAGATGTCACCGAAATCTCAAGAACTGACAGTTCACTCCCGGTCACTCACATATATGCTTTGTATAAGGCTGCTTATACACATATAAGGCTGTTTTGCATGTATTTATAATCCAACAATTGAGGACGAACGCGACTGAAGTCGAACACAGGACGAACAGTTCCACCAATCGGTAACCGCGGCGATCCAGACTCGACTCCCGAGCGACCGCAGCCCAGCCAAGGCTCAGCACGCGCAGGTGCGCTACATGAGCGTTACTCCGGTCACCTGAAGGTACGAGCTCCACCGCGGAGAGCGGGGAACGACGACAGCATCAGAAACAAGGCCTACTCTCGAGTATGGCACACCACTGACAGCTGTTAAGTGTCCACGTCACCATTTTTGGTGTTGCACGGTGCCGCGTAGCCGAACCAACACCACTTTCCACCACCCAGTCTCCTCCCAGCACATTGACAGACAGACAGACAGACATACAGACATACAGACAGACATACAGACAGACAGACAGACAGACAGACAGACAGACAGACAGACAGACAGACAGACAGACAGACAGACATACAGACAGACAGAGACAGAGACAGAGACAGAGACAGAGACAGAGACAGAGACAGAGACAGAGACAGAGACAGAGACAGAGACAGAGACAGAGACAGAGACAGAGACAGAGACAGAGACAGAGACAGAGACAGAGACAGAGACAGAGACAGAGACAGAGACAGAGACAGAGACAGAGACAGAGACAGAGACAGAGACAGAGACAGAGACAGAGACAGAGACAGAGACAGAGACAGAGACAGAGACAGAGACAGAGACAGAGACAGAGACAGAGACAGAGACAGAGACAGAGACAGAGACAGAGACAGAGACAGAGACAGAGACAGAGACAGAGACAGAGACAGAGACAGAGACAGAGACAGAGACAGAGACAGAGACAGAGACAGAGACAGAGACAGAGACAGAGACAGAGACAGAGACAGAGACAGAGACAGAGACAGAGACAGAGACAGAGACAGAGACAGAGACAGAGACAGAGACAGAGACAGAGACAGAGACAGGGACAGACAGAGACAGAGACAGAGACAGAGACAGAGACAGAGACAGAGACAGAGACAGAGACAGAGACAGAGACAGAGACAGAGACAGAGACAGAGACAGAGACAGAGACAGAGACAGAGACAGAGACAGAGACAGAGACAGAGACAGAGACAGAGACAGGACAGAGACAGACATACAGACAGACAGACAGACAGACAGAAGAAATACCGACCGGTCGCCGCCTAGCACCATTCCACGTCCAATACAAGTCTGGGCGCCACAGCAGCACACACCAACATCAGCCAAGTCTGGACACGAAGCAAACTAAGAGAGTACCAAGTAACAGCGAGTACGCGGCGCGCTGGTCCATCCCAGGAGTACTCCTTCCTCCCGGGCCGGCCCTCGGCACCACTGGGCGCCACGCGCTGCGATCCGGCCGCACCGTGCAGTCGCTGCTGATCCGAGGCACGGCCGGACCAGGACAGCCCAGAACTGGACCACGTCTGGGCCGGACCAGGACAGCCCAGAACTGGACCACGTCTACAGCTCGTCATGGTACAGCTGCTCCTCGTCGGCCGAGGGTGCCCTGCAGACGGCCGGCGTCTCCACAGAGAACTTGTACTCACACTTGGCCGGCTCGGTGACGTCAATCACGCGGGTCTCCTCGCCGCAGGTAAAGGACACCTGGGGGTCAAGGGTCAGATGGTCAGGGTCGCCTGGGGGACAGCGGTCATACGGGTCAAGTCCAGACGCGAAGCAAATTAAACACCAGTAACCAAAATAGCAAATTCGGGCCACGCTGTTCCGTCCAGGGGGTCTGATTCCTTCGGATCAAGAACACGCCGCACATGGCTCTCCAGGTGCTGCGATCCCGCCGCACCTGGCTCTCCAGGTGCTGCGATCCCGCCGCACCTGGCTCTCCAGATGCTACGATCCCGCCGCACCTGGCTCTCCAGACGCTGCGATCCCGCCGCACCTGGCTCTCCAGGTGCTACGATCCCGCCGCA
Organism: Chirona hameri; assembly: GCA_036785665.1. Taxonomy (NCBI): domain Eukaryota; kingdom Metazoa; phylum Arthropoda; class Thecostraca; order Balanomorpha; family Balanidae; genus Chirona; species Chirona hameri. The sequence goes on along the minus strand of JAXIVJ010000318.1, from coordinate 184,899 downwards.
CCTGGCTCTCCAGACGCTGCGATCCCGCCGCACCTGGCTCTCCAGATGCTACGATCCCGCCGCACCTGGCTCTCCAGACGCTGCGATCCCGCCGCACCTGGCTCTCCAGGCGCTGCGATCCCGCCGCACCATTCGTGGCACCCTGCACTACCTATTATAATCCAGCTGTATTGCACCCATTATTTCACGGACGCCGCTGTATGGGAGCAGCGAGCAACACTGGACCGATTTCGGCGGCAATACAGCCGATAAATACGAGTGATGTTGCTGACTGATGTTGTGATGTTGCTGATTGATGTTGTGATGTTGCTGATTGATGTTGTGATGTTGCCAATGTTGCCGTTGCCGGTCAGACACCGTCGGCCATCCGCTTACTTCATCATGTTCAATCAATGCGCAGTGGTAGTCAGTCACGAGCAAGCGTTATTTTGGAGAGGTCGAACTACGACCTTCAAGTGGACAGCCGATCCAATGAAGAGGGATCGTCACATCAGCACAGGCAGACTTTTGTAGTTGAGACCAAAAATGCTGATTATCTCCTCGGCATGTGGTTGTCTCTGAGATTTGTAAACAAAGAAGTACACCATCACACGCAATATTTCGGGAATGTCCCACCACAAGCCCATCCTGCGCTCAACTGCAGACCGACGAAAGTCACGATCGGACCAGATTAATCCTTCCTCTTACTACCTGCTCGGAACATAGACACCGGGAAGCGTCCATTTCAATGCCACCTTTATAAGATGCCGCACCGGTTTCTTCGATAACTGGAATACTTAATACTCGGTAAATCAGCCAGCAATAAAGTGAAAATGACAGGATTTAGGGAGTGACAGAAAAATGCCCCCCCCCCCCCCCCCCCCCACCCACCCCACCCCGACCGAGACGCCCGCATCAGACTGGTCTCAGTTGGGACCGGTTTTCGCCGTTACCACGAACACATCATCACTGCGGCACAGGGACAAACCAGGCCGCCGGGACGACGCTCAGGAGACCAGGCACAGGGACATACCAGGCACAGGGACATACCAGGCACGGGGACATCCCAGGCACAGGGACATACCAGGCACAGGGACATACCAGGCACAGGGACATACCAGGCACAGGGGCATACCAGGCACAGGGGCATACCAGGCACAGGGACATACCAGGCACAGGGACATACCAGGCACAGGGACATACCAGGCACAGGGACATACCAGGCACAGGGACATACCAGGCACAGAGACATACCAGGCACAGGGACATACCAGGCACAGAGACATACCAGGCACAGGGACATACCAGGCACAGAGACATACCAGGCACAGGGATATACCAGGCATAGTGACATACCAGGCACAGAGACATACCAGGCACAGGGACATACCAGGCACAGAGACATACCAGGCACAGGGACATACCAGGCCGCCGGGACGCAAATTCCCGAAGTCTAATAACCATTCGCACCAATTCATTTGATTGGTCAAATTAACTTGGATGTGACGTCACTGTGACGTCACAGTCTCCCTACCTATTGCGCATGCTCATTGGTTAATCTGGAGGATCTGGAGGCTATTTTTGTGTTAGATCCTGTGAGAAAGGCGGTATATAGAAGGTAGAGTCATTAGGCGATTTGACCACTCCGACCTATAATAATGAATGAAATATGTGATTCGCTTGTTTCAGCCATTTTCATGTCATCTTTGGCATTGTACTCATATAGCTATGTCGATCGGAGACAAGAGATCGGCAGTATCACTACTCTTGTATCGAAATTACTGGTTAGAGCAGTGTTGTTGCGTTACGTGGTCTTAGAGGCAATATGTTCATTTCAGTAAGAAGGAAACCATCGAGCAGGTTACGAGAGTTTGTGATTTACGTTGGATCGTCGTTTCCGTTTGAGTTCTGGAGACGTTGAGCGCCAGCGTTTTGGTTGCTGCGCGTTGTTGTTTGCTATGGAGTACTGCCGACGGTTTGAGTTGTTTTGAATTGAATACGGCACTTGAGTTGTTTGCGACGATTCGTAATTACAATCATTGCAAATTGATGGTGATGAAAATTGCTTCGTGGTTTATCTGGACGTGATACTGCGGCGTCGCCAGCTGTTTCCTGTCACGATGGCGAAAATACATGTCTTTCAAAATTACTATTAACTTCTATTGTCGCGTCTCGACAGGTAATAGAAAACCGAGGTTGAAATATAAACAAGTTTTCCGCTTTCTAAACACAGTTGTCGCACGTGTCAACTGAACTGACTTGCTCCGTGCTCGTTTCATGGAATCTCTGGGTGGAAAATTACGTATTTAAAATTCAACGCCTTACCTTCTAATATTACGTATGCGATCGAAATAAATACGTATTATCGAAATATTCAGGGAATAATTGTCTAACACTGCTATTTTGGTCGACCGCCTGTTTTCAAGTATAAACAAAGCAATATAAATATAATACAGACGCCGAATATAGGTACTGTTGCCTACCGAGCTGACATGTAAACAGAGATCAAATGCACTTCTGCCTGACGACCGCGCCGTAACGAGAATAAACTATATGTTGCATATGGTGCGCACCGAGGCTAAGCGCATCACACACAGCGATCGCTTCGATTATTGTCGCTTATAGGGCCTTGATTGTCGCGGCCCAGCATCCCATTCAGGGAGGTGCCAACCTCCCCCGGTGGTATAATGGACTCGCCCAGCAGCTATGACGTCTCCTCCAATTCCGAGTGCGAATGGTTATTAAACTTCGGGAATTTGCCGCCGGGACGACGTTCAGGAGACCAGGCACAGGGACATACCAGGCACAGAGACATACCAGGCCGCCGGGACGACGTTCAGGAGACCAGGCACAGGAACATACCAGGCACAGAGACATACCAGGCACAGGGATATACCAGGCACAGGGACATACCAGGCACAGGGACATACCAGGCACAGGGATATACCAGGCACAGGGACATACCAGGCACAGGGACATACCAGGCACAGAGAAAAACCAGGCACAGAGAAAAACCAGGCACATGGACATACCAGGCACAGAGACATACCAGGCACAGGGACATGCCAAGCACAGAGACATACCAGGCCGCCGGGACGACGTTCAGGAGACCAGGCACAGGGACATACCAGGTACAGGAACATACCAGGCACAGGGACATACCAGGCACAGAGACATACCAGGCCGCCGGGACGACGTTCAGGAGACCAGGCACAGGGACATACCAGGCACAGGGACATACCAGGCACAGGGACATACCAGGCACAGGGGCAAACCAGTCACAGGGACATACCAGACACAGGGATATACCAGGCACATGGACATACCAGGCACAGGGACATACCAGGCACAGGGACATACCAGGCACAGGGACATGCCAGGCACAGGGACATACCAGGCACAGAGACATACCAGACACAGAGACATACCAGGCACAGGGATATACCAGGCACAGGAACATACCAGGCACAGAGACATACCAGGCACAGAGACATACCAGGCACAGGGACATACCAGGCACAGGGACATACCAGGCACAGGAACATACCAGGCACAAGGACATACCAGGCCGCCGGGACGACGCTCAGGAGACCAGGCACAGGGATATACCAGGCACAGAGATATACAAGGCACAGAGACATGCCAGGCACAGAAACATACCAGGCACAGGGTTATACCAGGCCGCCGGGACATACCAGGCACAGAGGCATACCAGGCACAGGGATATACCAGGCATAGGGACATACCAGGCACAGGGACATACCAGGCACAGAGACATACCAGGCACAGGGACATACCAGGCACAGACATACCAGGCACAGGGACATACCAGGCACAGAGACATACCAGGCACAGGGATATACCAGGCATAGTAACATACCAGGCACAGGGACATGCCAGGCACAGAAACATACCAGGCACAGGGATATACCAGGCACAGGAACATACCAGGCACAGGAACATACCAGGCACAGGGATATACCAGGCACAGGGACATACCAGGCACAGGGACATACCAGGCACAGGGACATACCAGGCACAGGGATATACCAGGCACAGAGATATACCAGGCACAGGGACAAACCAGGCACAGGGACATACCAGGCACAGGGGCATGCCAGGCCGCCGGGACGACGCACAGGAGACCAGGCACAGGGACATACCAGGCCGCCGGGACGACGTTCAGGAGACCAGGCACAGGGACATACCAGGCACAGGAAAATACCAGGCACAGGGACATACCAGGCACAGGGATATACCAGGCACAGGAACATACCAGGCACAGAGACATACCAGGCACAGGGACATGCCAGGCCGCCGGGACGACGCACAGGAGTTTTATTTTTAGAAAATTCCTCAAGGATTGACAGACAGCGACTTCTCAGGCTCGGACTTGACCTTGACCCTGTGTACGAACGTGGCTTGATACAGACACTTAATATCACTAACGGGATGGTATTTATCGCATTATCATTCAAATATAATCACGGGGGTAAATTTTACCCCTCCCGGATTGTATCAATAACTTGAAAACTATAATAGATATCGACGTGAAACCTTCAGTACATTATGCTGCATCAATTCTACGTCTTCTCACCAAATTTCAATGAAATCGGTGCAGTACTTTGGGAGATAATAACTTTTAATGACGTCATGTCATGCCATTTTTGGTGGAAAAACGATTAAATGTTGAGAAATCGTAAAAAAATCGCGTTTAGATGCAAATTGCAAATAAAAAACGTCAAAAGAAAGGAAATGATATTCACTTCCAAGTTTTTGACCCCCCAAAATACCAAAAAAAAATCGGGAAAATTTCCGCAAAATCATTAAAAGACGATATTTAAGAAACGGAGAACATGTTGAGAACCACCTACTGACGATACCCAAACCAAATTGCAGAGCAATATGTTTATTTTTGACTGACTTATGGCTCCCTAAGCATGGGCGGATCCAGAGGGGGGGGGGGGGGCACGGGTTCATGCCCCCGCCTCCAACTACCTGAAATCGGCGCAAATTTGACAAATTTACTGAGATAATATCAATCTAAGCAACTTTTACTAAGGAAAGTTTGTATTAAATCAGTTATCGATGCACAAGCAAGCGAAATCCGATGGGTTTTCAGAATTATGTGAGACTTTTTGGGATTTGCCCCCCCCCCCCAAGCTGACCCAAACCACCCATCCTGGATCCGCCCCTGTCCCTAAGTATAAGTAACTCGTGACGTCATTGTTTAAGTTGAATTTTTTACTTTTAGTGACCAGATACAGTCAAATAAATGCCACCACTGTATTTCTGAGACAAAACTGGTCTAAAAGCATGCCTTTTGTGTTTAGATTAATCAATTAAATTTTTGGACCTTATATGACATGACCTTGACCTTAAATTCGCGTAAGGGTCATTATATGGGGATAGTTATGCAAATGGTTACTTCTATCGAAATATACGGGTAAAATAACCCATAAAACATGTGTCGCATGACTTTCGTGGACATCTTGCCAATGGTGACTTTTTGTGACCTTACCTTGACCTTCGCTGAAATTTTCACTTTCGGTAATGCGGTAGATGTATTATACCTTAGAGAGCTTGTTGTGCAATAATAGTCGTAAGCTAAAGCTTTGAATGGTAAGTATGGCCCATCAACTCAAATAACTCGATTTTGACCTTTGACCTGACCGTGACCTGACATGTGACCTTATTCGAATAATTTCGGGTATGCGTTAGATTTTGCTCATTGAGAGCTTTCGATCACCGCCTTGCGCGTCTCGCTGCGGTCATTGGTTCGGAAGATACGAGGGGGGGTAAAATTTACCCCCCCCCCCCCGCGGGGCGCGTTCGGCTGGAGACCCCAGCGCCGCGCGGGGTAATGTATCCAGAGTTCGGCGTCAGAGAGCAAGTGACGATAGCAAATGGCTGTTTTGGTCGGACCACTTACCCCGAATAGGTAAGTGGTCCACGACACGACGCGGACACCACAAGAGCAGGCTATTGAGTTGGGTCTCAATAATTCGCGGTAATCAGTCGAGGCTGGGACATCTTCTTTCCGGGCCCAAACGGCTGTGACCTCTGCACCTCGATTGTGACCTCGGCACCTGAACTGCCCTGCCCCACATCAGGCGACCCGCACCAGTGACTGGCAGTGGTCAGCGCGGAGGTGCTGATGACTGGCAGTGGTCAGCGCGGAGGTGCTGATGAACGACGCCGCTCAGTACCCCCCCCCCCCCCCCGTATCCGTGCTGACGAGTTGACTGTTGATACCCGGCCACACGCAGTGTCATGCTAGAGTATGTAACCGGTCAAAGGGGGGCGGCCGGCTGACTTAACTGCCCCCCCCCCCTCCAGTCGACCGGCTGACTTAGCTGCCCCCCTCTCCACTCCCCAGTCGGCGGGCTGACAGGCAGATCAGACCAGACAGGATTATACTACTCAGCGTCTCACAGCGGTCCGACTCCGGAGATGACAGGCGCCGATCCCGGCCACTCCTCAGATAACACACACGGCAGAGGGCGCAGCGTCATGAGCCGTGTGTTTTGGAGGCACAAAGTCAGCACGTGATCACTGCTCAGCGGGACATTGTCCTTTCAAAAAACAAATCCAGTCTGGGTCAGCCTCCCCTATTCCAGGTAAATGAATCCAGTCAAAGGGATAATATCACACGCCATCTGAGCATAACCCTGAATCTGATATATTCCCAACCGAGCATACATGACTGTTTTTCACATAATGACCAGTTCGTGCACACCAACATCAGTATCACATAGCAAATGAGTCGCCTTCTTAATCCCACCCCAAACCGACAGAATACACTCATCTCTGGCCAGCCGATCTGTGCCCGCCCGGCGCGCCTGCACCGTCCGAGGCGGCAGTTCCGCGTTCATCCCCGCACCGCACCGCGCGGCCGGCTGACACGGCTCGTCTCCGGGAGGTCCGGTCCGGGACCCAGGACCGCAACGCGCGGCTGGCGGACACGGCTCTTCTCCTGGAGGTCCGGTCCGGGACCAAGGACCGCAACGCGCGGCTGGCGGACACGGCTCGTCTCCGGGAGGTCCGGTCCGGTACCCCGCACCGCACCGCGCGGCCGGCTGACACGGCTCGTCTCCTGCATGTCCGGTCCGGCCGGGACCCAAGACCGCACCGCGCGGCTGGCGGACACAGCTCGTCTCCTGGAGGTCCGGTCCGGGACCCAGGACCGCACCGCGCGGCTGGCGGACACGGCTCGTCTCCTGGAGGTCCGGTCCGGTCCGGGACCCAGGACCGCACCGCGCGGCTGGCGGAAACGGCTCGTCTCCTGGAGGTCCGGTCCGGTCCGGGACCCAGGACCGCACCGCGCGGCTGGCGGACACGGCTCGTCTCCTGGAGGTCCGGTCCGGTCCGGGACCCAGGACCGCACCGCGCGACTGGCGGACACGGCTCGTCTCCTGGAGGTCCGGTCCGGTCCGGGACCCAGGACCGCACCGCGCGGCTGGCGGACACGGCTCGTCTCCGGGAGGTCCGGTCCGGTACCCCGCACCGCACCGCGCGGCTGGCGGACACGGCTCGTCTCCGGGAGGTCCGGTCCGGTACCCCGCACCGCACCGCGCGGCCGGCGGACACGGCTCGTCTCCTGCATGTCCGGTCCGGGACCCAGGACCGGTTCGCGCGGCCGGTGGAGCGGCGGCGGCGGCGGCGGCCGCTCAGTCGGGCGCCATGTCTGCCGCGCTACGCACCGCGCTGCCGCTGTTACTGCTGCTGGTGTCGGCGGTGGTGGGGCCTGCCGCTGCCCGGCCGCAGCAGCAGCAGCAGGGGCAGCAGGGGCCCGACCCGGCCCGCCCCGGCTGTCGCACCCCAGACGGCCGGCCTGGCACCTGCGTGTCCACGGCGGACGCGCGCGGCTGTCCGGCGTTCCCGACGCTGCAGGCGCTGCTAGCGGTGAGTCCGTCGCTCTGTAGTAAGGACGGGCCGTACATCGTCTACTGCTGCCCGGACGCTGCTCGGCCGCCCAAGCTGCCACTGAAGCTGTCGCCGCCGCTGCCGCCGCTGCCGCCGCCGCCGCCGCCGCCGCCGCCGCCGGCTGGGGCGCCCTCGGACCGGCCGGCCAGCGTGACCGTGGTCACCGTGACGCTGACGCAGTTCGTCACCGTGGAGCCCACGCGCACACAGCCCACGCGTACGCAGGCCATGCACACGCAGCCCACGCGCACGCAGCCCACGCGCACGCAGCCCACGCGCACGCAGCCCACGCGCACGCAGCCCACGCGCACGCAGGCCACGCGCACGAAACCGCCGAGGATCGTGGCAGAGACGCCGTCCAAGCTGCTCCAGCCGCCACCGCCGCCGCCAGCGGTGCCGGATACAGCGAATGCCGCCACGACCACGGCTCGACCTGAGCCGACGTCCTCCGACGCACCAGAGATGAGGCAGAACTTAACAACGACCACGGAAAGGACACAGCGGGTAAAGGTGGAGACGACGACTGAAAGAGAAGCGGCGACGACAGAAAGGTCTGAAACGACAACAGAAAAGACAGAACAGGCGAAGGAAAAAGACAAATCGACGACAAAACAGCAAGAATCGACGACAGCAAAGCCGGAACCAACGACGAAAAGGGCGGAACCGACGACAGGAAAGCCAGAAGCAACGACGAAAAGACAAGAACCAACGACGAAAAAGACAGAATCGACAACGAAAAAGCCTGAATCGACGACGAAAAAGCCAGAACCGACGACAACAAAGCTAGAGCCAACGACAACAAAGCCGAAACCAACAACGAAAAAGCCAGAACCAACGAGGGAAACCCCTAAAAGGACGACGGAAAGGCCGGATCCAACCACAGAATCATCGAGATCATCTTCAACAAGTAAGCCCGCACCAACCACTGGCGCCCCAACATCCCGCCGACCGCCGGCTGGTCTTCTGCCTCCCCGTCTCGCGTCTGGCCTGTTCGTGACCCCTCCTAAGCGGCTGGTGGCGCCGACTGCGACCTCGGCCGGCGTCTCCATCGCAGACTTTCCACAACCCGTGCCGCCCTCGGACCTGCCAGCGGCGCGGCTGGCGAGGCCGGAGGAGTGCGGCCATCCGGCGGCGCCCTGGGTCGGCCTGGTCGGCACCGGGCAGCGGTGGCTGTGCGCTGGTGTGCTGCTCGGGCCGCGTCTGCTGCTGACGGCGGCGCGCTGTGTGGCCGGCCGGCCGCCCGGCTCGCTGGCGGTGCGGCTCGGCGAGGAGAGGCGGTCCGTCACCAGCGGCGTGCTGCGCGCCGTGCCACACCCGCTGCACGCCGGCGGCCGGCACGACCTGGCACTGCTGCAGCTCAGTGGCGGTCCGGCGGCCGGCGGCGTCTGCCTGGCCGCCGCCCGCCCCACCGCCGCCGCCGCCGACCTCTTCACACTGGGCCGCGGCATCAGTCCGTTCGGCACCGCAACACCGGCCGGCCCGCTCCAACGTACACGCATGGCAGAGCTGCGCGCCGACGACTGCGACGCCGCCTACCGCGAGCTGCCGACGTACCGGCGCGAGTTCCCGCTGGGCGTGAGTGCCACCGAGGTGTGCGTGGCGGCGGCGGCGGCGGACACGGCCGAGCGGCGCTGCCCGCAGGATCGCGGCGGCCCTCTGGTGGCCATCGACCGCAGGGGCCGCTACCAGCTGGTCGGGCTGATGCGTGAGGCGGCCGGCTGCGGCACCGTCGTCTTCCCCAACGTGTACACGCGGCTGTCAGAGTATGACGCCTGGATCCGACGCACGGCGGATCAGCTGGCGGTCTGACGGGCCGCCGGCGGCTGTGGACACCTCCAGGCAATGGACCGGTCAACCGGTCGCTGCCACTGGATGGCGTCCCGGGACCCAGTCGGGCCAGCTCGCTGCGCCGTGTCGCTGGTGACGGCTGGTGACGGCTGGTGACGACTGGTGACGGGTTGTGGCGGCTGGTGACGGATGTGACGGATGTGACGGATGTGACGGATGTGACGGCTGGTGACGGCTGTGACGGCTGGTGATGGCTAGTGACGGCTGGTGATGGCTGGTGATGGCTGGTGACGGCTGTGACGGCTATGACGGCTGGTGACGGCTGGTGACGGCTGGTGACGGCTGGTGACGGCTGGTGACGGCTGGTGACGGCTGTGACGGCTGGTGACGGCTGGTGACGGCTGTGACGGCTGTGACGGCTGTGACGGCTGTGACGGCTGTGACGGCTGCGGCGGTGTACGCCGTGTCGGGCTTCCCCGTACATAGGCTGACGGAAGCCCGCGGACACGGAGCCGCCACTGATGCCGTCCTGAGCCGACACGCAGGCCGAATCAGCGTCACGACTCACCAGCGGACCAGCGCGGACCAGCGCGGACCAGCGCGGACCAGCGCGGACCACTCGGAGCGGACCAGCGCGGACCAGCGAGGACCACTCGGAGCGGACCAGCGCGGACCAGCGAGGACCACTCGGAGCGGACCAGCGCGGACCACTCGGAGCGGACCAGCGCGGACCAGCGAAGACCACTCGGAGCGGACCAGCGCGGACCAGCGAGGACCACTCGGAGCGGACCAGCGCGGACCAGCGAGGACCACTCGGAGCGGGCCAGCGCGGACCAGCGAGGACCAGCGAGGACCACTCGGAGCGGATCGGAGCCGACTTAAACAGGTTCACGGGCATTAGGCGAACCAGTGCCCCTCCTGAGTTGATGGCTGCTGTCGGAGCTGGCACAGCCGCAGAATCATTCAGTGCGCATTACAGCCAGATCATACATGTTGGCATTTAAAATGTTTGAGGAGCCCAATAAACGGAGAGTAAATTGACTTTTTATCGTGCGTAACCTCATTCCACGTTGGTTAAAATGTAATGTCGTTAATAGTAACAAGCTGTAAATGAGTCGATGGCACTTGAGGCTGGCGGTGAAGCCTTCACATCCGATCAGCCTTGAACATCCCAAGGGGGAGGAGGGGGGCTCGATCTCAGTCCCGGAGCAGAGCCGCCGCTCGCCAGGTTTCAGCAGCGGTGTAGTATCTCTCCCCTCAGCGGCCACCAGTCAGCAGTGGCGTAGTATCTCTCCCCTCAGCGGCCACCAGTCAGCAGTGGTGTAGTATCTCTCCCCTCAGCGGCCACCAGTCAGCAGTGGTGTAGTATCTCTCCCCTCAGCGGCCACCAGTCAGCAGTGGCGTAGTATCTCTCCCCTCAGCGGCCACCAGTCAGTAACGGTGTAGTATCTCTCCCCTCAGCGGCCACCAGTCAGCAGTGGTGTAGTATCTCTCCCCTCAGCGGCCACCAGTCAGCAGCGGTGTAGTATCTCTCCCCTCAGCGGCCACCAGTCAGCAGTGGTGTAGTATCTCTCCCCTCAGCGGCCACCAGTCAGTAACGGTGTAGTATCTCTCCCCTCAGCGGCCACCAGTCACCAGTAGTATCTCTCCCCTCGGCGGCCACCAGTCAGCAGTGGTGTAGTATCTCTCCCCTCAGCGGCCACCAGTCAGCAGTGGTGTAGTATCTCTCCCCTCGGCGGCCACCAGTCAGCAGTGGTGTAGTATCTCTCCCCTCAGCGGCCACCAGTCAGCAGTGGTGTAGTATCTCTCCCCTCAGCGGCCCCCAGTCAGCAGTGGTGTAGTATCTCTCCCCTCAGCGGCCACCAGTCAGCAGTGGTGTAGTATCTCTCCCCTCAGCGGCCACCAGTCAGTAACGGTGTAGTATCTCTCCCCTCAGCGGCCACCAGTCAGCAACGGTGTAGTATCTCTCCCCTCAGCGGCCACCAGTCACCAGTAGTATCTCTCCCCTCAGCGGCCACCAGTCAGCAGTGGTGTAGTATCTCTCCCCTCAGCGGCCACCAGTCAGCAGTGGTGTAGTATCTCTCCCCTCAGCGGCCACCATTCAGCAGTGGTGTAGTATCTCTCCCCTCAGCGGCCACCAGTCAGCAGTGGCGTAGTATCTCTCCCCCCAGCGGCCACCAGTCAGTAACGGTGTAGTATCTCTCCCCTCAGCGGTCACCAGTCAGCAGTGGTGTAGTATCTCTCCCCCAGCGGCCACCAGTCAGTAGCGGTGTGCACGCCAATCAGACTGCCCGGCGGTCGCTTCGATCGGAACAACGTAGATGGTACGACACGTCTGAACTGGTAGGTAGCATATTTGGTGGTTATATTTGTCATGAAATGTGCAGCGTAACTTTAAGTTGGATCATACCGAATCGAAGATCCCGCGGGATCAGGGGTACACTTTGATGTTTATCGCTACCTAGTGATAAGCATTCTACATCTTGATCCTCTGGGATACGAGATTTCATCGGCAAAATGTCATCGGATGATCGTTTGTGATCCAAGGTCCAGTGCTGAATTTTGTTGTGAGATTTGACGGATTCTAGGCCCATTTTGTTCGATATTGTTGAAGGATTTTGGATCCGGGATCCGTTTCTCGGATTAATACGTATGTCTGGTTTAAATGTTAACATACCCACATAATACACAATCTAACAGAGCTGCAGAGATACTGCTGTCATGCCAGACATCCGATGCGAACACGGTTTATAACACTTTAGTCCAACTTATTGTCTGGATGGGTTTCTAGGAAGTTTCTCGCTAAGCAGAACTTGTTACGAGGACTCCATCGATCTCGGAATGCCTGTTCACCGGCAGATTTTAGAGTCGAGAGCTGTACATACCGTGACGCCCAATGTCCCAAGATTCCATTTTTGCTTAGGTGTCAGCGTGGAAAATTCGAGCCCAAAAAATACCATGAGAGTGGAAAATTATGTAGAAAATGGTACAATATTGATTTCTGTTTAATATGAAAATCAGTAGTTTTCTTTGAAATCATGTATTTGTATTCTATATTTATGCCTATTTGTCAGAATCAATATCACAATTTATAATTTGGGAGTGAAAAATTCACACCTAAAATGGGGAGCGAGAGTGGAAAATTATTCATATTTAGGTGTCATTTCCCACCCAAATCGGCAAATTTTGGGCCACTGGTGACGCCTCGGCACGATTCTGCCCGCCCACTGACCTCATCTGACCTCAGCTGACCTCATCTGACCACGGCCGCTGACCATGGCCGCTGCCACCGACCGCAGGCCATCCCAGTACGGGGCAAACAGGCCGGGTGACGAGTAGAGGCTCGAACTCTTATCGACTCTCAAACATCTGACTAATTACCCGGAACAAAAATATAGTCGGGAATGATTTTCACCAGTTTTCCAGGAAAACGAAAACCGTGCAGTATAATTAACAGTGGACCACATTCCTGCCGCGCAAAGGTGAATCCACGTATGCCATTTTTTGGTCAAAAATGTTTTTTTTACATCATTCGAAAGTTTGAGTTACGGCACATCTAATGGTAGTCTCAATTTTTCAATAAAACATGTTTTCGGAAACTTTATTACAAACAAAGTTTTCCGAAAACACGTATGTTGCAGTGTTCCGAACACGCAAAGGTGAAAGCACGTATGTTTGTAATGCGCGGCAAAAACACGTATGTCATGACATACGTGTTTTCTACTTTGCGCTCTGGCGCATCAGTTTTAACATACGTGTTTGTATCGGGAATCTCCGGAGTTCGGAGCGGGGGGGGGGGTCTTAAAGGGAATAGTTCACCTTCAACATTAGTTTTAAACTGAGATAGCAGTTGTGTAGCCCGTGTTGGGAAACCCCTATCTGCAAGTTTTCTTGACTGGAAAGACTCTCCAGCCGAATATATTTGAGTTTTGGCGAAGGAATGCGGTGCTGGCGAAAGAATGTTGTACTGGCTCTAGCCCGGGCAGAGGCTATACCATCAGCCAATCAGCTTGCAGCTGGTGCTAGCAAGCGAATCGCCGGCCGCCGGTTGGCACATCTCCAATGCGAGTCTATCCTTACGCGACTACTTTCGAATCTGATTGGCTGAACTATTTTTTACATTCGCGTGACGTCAGGACTCTGACTCAGAGAGTATGTATATAGTTTTAATAAACAATACAAATGTACGGCCCTCTGTCCTGAATCGGCGCGATATAAGGCATTTTTTGACAATATAAAAAGAAATTGTATTAAAAAATATATTCAAATCGTGTTGGTTAAAAAAAAATCAAGGTGAACTATTTCCTTTAAAGGGACATTCCCACCTTAACACTAGTTTTGAGTTGAGATAGCTAAGTTAGTGGCCATAGAGCGAAACTTAGGGGGGTAACATTGAAAACAAACACAGTTATCTGGTCTAAGAGAAATTCAATTGTGATTTTAAAATTTGGGCCTTAGTAAGGCCCACCCTTATATGGAGTTTTGTACCGATGACGTCAGCTCTCGTTATGGCCGGGTGTACTTGTTTAGAACAAACTTTGATTTTCTATGATCGCGAATCGCGATGTTTGATTGTTGATTGATGTGTTACGCCGTGTCATCAACATTTGACCAGTTTTAATCTTTTTAAGTTAATCATTTCCATTTAAGACCAATCAGGTATGCATCGAATGCCCTATGTTGTGTGTGGCGAATCAAATATTTCTACTACAGTGTACAGGTGAGCATGGGTGGAGCTTCCCAGAAAACGTTGGTGGGGCAAAATGCCACATTGGCCGGATGTTTTACATTATTGAGGTGAAAAATTGCCATATTAATGCCAGGAAACCTTCAAATCTGACCAAAGTTGGTGGGGCATAACACAAAGTTGGTGGGGCAGTGGCCACACCATGTGAATAGGAAACTCCATCTGTGCAGGTGAGTCGTCATGCTATTTCATTTACCAACAGCCAACGGCCAAACAGATTCCTATTTTCCTATCAATGTATTCACTAATTATGCTGTGATTATCGTTACAAATATCACAAGAGCATAAGCCAGACAAAAGGTAATTTGTTTAGCATTAGGATAAATCATTTGGGTAATCAGACGCCTATGACGGATACCTTTGCACAACATTGAGTGGGAAAATGTGTCACATGCCATTATTTTAAGATTGAAAAGAAGGGTTTGACACATTAAAAAATAAAAGGAGGAAATTGTACTTTTCTGTTACCCTGAGGAGGATTTCAAAACACATTTCACCAAATAAAAGTTGCTTATATTGTATATAAAATGCTGAAACATGCCAATTTTCTGCATTTTTTCTTCTTCATATTTGGCAGGGCTATGCCCACTGGTATTCCACTGCAACTGTATCCGCCAGTGGTGTTCTATCAATATGTTTGCTAGTGATGATGCTCATTGTTCAGTGAGCAAAATTATAAATTATGGAAATGTAAGGTTCTTTGACCAAAAATGATACAGGTAGGTAATCTTCGACTAAGGCAGGTACCTGTCAGTGCGCCGTGTAATTCACAGTATGGCAGCATATGGTAACATCATAAAAGCAGCTGCATTGTGCACCACAGCAAAATTTTCATATTTCTGCTGAAAAAGCTGTTAAACCTAACCAGGGTGTGTCAGGAAACAATTATAATAACATAATCAAACCTGACCTAACCTTTACAGCAATTACGGTTGCAGGGACCAACATTTGAACAATCCGCTCACTGCGCTGCAGTCCTACTGGGATCTGTTGCCCCCAGACCCCCAGACCATCTTGTAGACAACCTAACCCTACAGCAATAATAAGTTGTCTGATGTATTAATGCAACCTAACCTAACCTAACCTATTTATAATAATAAAGGCTTCATCAGAAGACATGGAAATGCTGCCATGGTGCACAATGCCTCTGTTTTTCTGATGTTACCATGTGATGCTGTGACGTCATACTGTACATAACATGGTGCACTGACAGAAAGTGTGTCACCCTGTGTCTTACCCCATGTGACATGCCGCTGCATCAGCTGACCCCGTGTGACCTGTCACTGTGTCTGTGTCTGACCCCGTGTGACCTGCCACTGTCTGACCCTGTGTGACCTACCACTGTGTCTGAACCTGTGTGACCTGCCATTGCATCTTACCCCGTGTGACCTGCCACTGTATCTGACCCTGTGTGACCTGCCACTGTGTCTGACCCTGTGTGACCTGACACTGCGTCTGACCCTGTGACTTGCCATTGCGTCTTACCCCATGTGACCTGCCACTGTGTCTGACCCTGTGTGACCTGCCACTGTGTCTGACCCTGTGTGACCTGCCACTGTGTCTGACCCTGTGTGACCTGCCACTGTCTGACACTGTGTGACCTGCCACTGTCTGACCCTGTGTGACCTACCACTGTGTCTGACCCTGTGTGACCTGCCGCTGCATCTTACCCAGTGTGACCTGCTGCTGTGTCTGACCAGTGTGACCTGCCGCTGTGTCTGACCCATGCGACCTGCTGCTGTGTCTGACCCATGTGACGTGCCGCTGTCTGACCTGTGTGACCTGCTGTGTCTGACCCGTGTGACCTGTTGCTGTCTGACCCGTGTGACCTGCTGCTGTGTCTGACCCCTGTGACCTGCTGCTGTGTCTGACCCTGGTTGTTGTACGCTGGTTGTTGTACTGTATGTTGGTGTGGTCGTGCCATGACCCGAGCCCCCCCCCCCCCCATGAGCTGACCGCCCATCTACCCACAGGCAGTGAAGAAGCGTCTGCCCCAGTCCGAGTCGGAGCCGAGCTCAGCGGCCAAGCGTCCCTCGGAGGAGGCAGGCAGAGCTGGCCAGCTGACCGAGCGCAACAAGGTGGCCGCCCGCTTCCGGCCGGCCTATTTCCCTTCCCTTCACCTGCGTTTTTGCCTGAAGCAGATTGTTCTCATTTAAATAATCTGGATGGCTGTGTTGTACGGTACCTTTTTTATTTTGCTCGGTAAAAGCTGAATAGGGACACTGTCGTGTGGTTTTGGTAACCAAAGGATGCATTTTGTCGCATTATTCGTGAAGGAAGCACATTTCGGTTTGATAATAGTTGATCAGGTTGTTGCATCTGGCTAGTCAAGGGTGGGCACAATGTCGTGTATGATACTGTTAACTGGTTCCTGCACTGCGATACGAAAATAAATGTAGAAAGCATTACACTGTCTGCGAAATAAAATCATCAAGAATAGAAATAGAAATATCAAACGGAAGATTTCGTGATCAGTGTCCTAAGTATGCTGTATGGTCTGTACTCTGTGCACACATTTTCAGCGAAATCGAGATACACGGCGGACCTTCGTATGTATGACCGTCCGTATTTCGTAAGATACGAAAATCCAAGACCAAAAACATTGGATTCGTGATCAGCGCATCGGATATGGTTTGTGGACCAATTTTCAGCGAAATCGAGATACCCGGCGGACCTACGTATGTATAGGCGTAGGAACAGGGGGAGGCAGCCGCCCCCCCCCCCCCCCCCCCCCTCCCAACTTGAACATAGTTCCTACGTCCCTGTTCGTATGTATGTATGACCGTCCGTATTTCGTAAGGTACGAAACAATCCCAGATCAAAAACATTGGATTCGTGATCAGCGTATCGGATATGGCCAGTGTATCAATTCTCAGCGAAATCGAGATGCCTCAAATATCAAACTACATTTAGAATAAATCTGCTCCTAGTTTGACGGTGGTGTACGAAGACGCATACGTTTCAATGGTTGGTTTGTTTTGTATTCAAAGCGCCAGAATTGTCTCGAAAAAATGTGCCATACTTTGGCAGCGTAAAGGATTTCTATATAGCTCTCTAGAGCTCAATATGACGTCATCATACCAAATTTAAACAACTTAATTTGTATCAAGTTAAGTGTCGTTTTCGAGAAAAAACATATCACCATCGTTTTCAGCAGCACTTACTTCCTATTTTCGGGTACAACCGGCGTATATTTGACAACTTTCAGAAAGGTGGCAATGTCCCTTTAAGATCCGTCAAATCGGGGGTGTCTAAGAGCCGGCGGAGACACCGGACCAGCCGGCGGAGACACCGGACCAGCCGGCGGAGACACCGGACCAGCCGGCGGAGACACCGGACCAGCCGGCGGAGACACCGGACCAGCCGGCGGAGACACCGGACCAGCCGGCGGAGACACCGGACCAGCCGGCGGAGACACCGGACCAGCCGGCGGAGACACCGGGCCAGCCGGCGGAGACACCGGGCCAGCCGGCGGAGACACCGGACCAGCCGGCGGAGACACCGGGCCAGCCGGCGGAGTCACCGGACCAGCCGGCGGAGACACCGGGCCAGCCGGCGGAGTCACCGGACCAGCCGGCGGAGTCACCGGACCTCATCTCACCTCACCGGACCGAGTTATCAATGGACGCTGATTGCTCTCTACTTAACATCTCATACGTCTCTACGTCATCTTTAGATCTGGAAGCATATTCTCTTCTGGAAGTATCACCTCTATTAGATGCGCTAGGGATGCTTGAAGTCACATCCAGAGACGTCATTCCAGCAGCCGATGAGACAAATTGCCTGAACAACAGCGACCCTGTTTCCAGCGACGAACGCGACCTAGGAGCGGGCGACGAACGCTACCTCGGAGCTGGAGACGGACGCGACCTCGGAGCGGGCGACGGACGCTACCTCGGAGCGGGTGACGGACGCTACCTCGGAGCTGGAGACGGACGCGACCTCGGAGCGGGCGACGGACGCTACCTCGGAGCTGGAGACGAACGTTACCTCGGAGCTGGAGACGGACGCGACCTCGGAGCTGGAGACGGACGCGAGACGCGACCTCGGAGCTGGCGACGGACGCGACATTGGGGCTAGAGACGGACGCTACCTGTTGTTGTTTTTGTCTCCTCCCAGTCACCGCCAAGGCGGTGACGTAGACACACGGCTCTTGTGAGGCACGGGCAGCGCATCAGGATGTGCGCCGGCGTGTCGGCGGCCTCCTTGCACACGAGGTACAGGCCCGCTGGGCAGTCGGCCTCGTTGCACTGGGGGCAGTCCTCAGTCGGTCGGCTTCCGATACGGTGGAGGTATTGCTCCGAGCGTCCCCAGTGTCCCGCTCGGAGCTGGTGAACGTCCACCGCCTCCTCTCGGGTTGCGGCACGGACTGGTGGGTGTGGGGGGGGGACGGTCCCCCATGATGGACCGATACCATCCGTCCGGCCAGCCAGTCTGCCAGCTTCTCCTGGCGACCCTCGTCACAGTTCGCGTGAGAGTTCGGACGTCGACTGGCGTCGTCATCTGAGGGAGGGAGGTCGCCTCCTTTACCAGGATGTCCGCACTCTCGTTGCCTGGTGGCCGCAGTGCACCGGCACACACTGGAGGTGCACGGCGCAGCCGGAAGCCTCCAGCCCACGGAGCTGCGTCCAGATTCTGGACCCCATCGCCGAGGTCTGCGCCGCCGCGCCTCCAGACAACAGTAACAGCGGTGCCTTTCAATCCAGGCAGGCGACCACTGGCAGGCCCTCGTGGAGAGGCAGCTCGCGGACCGCCTCCAGCGCCGCGAGCAGCGTGGTGAGCTCCGCGCGCGTGCTGGAACAGACGCGGCCCGCCGGGACGCGGATATCCCGCGCCTCCCCGTCAGGGGGGAGGACCAGCGCACCACCGCCGCCGTTGGCGACGCCGGCGTCGGCCGATCCATCCGACCGCACCCAGATCGCTCTCGTGGGGAGCTCTCGTAGACGCTTCTCGGCAACCGCACAGCGGACCGCCTCCGGGGCGCTCCGTTGGGCTTGGGGACCCAAATCCAGGTGGAAGCAGACGGCGGCGGTGTCGCTCCAAGGTGACAGGGTGTGATGAAGACGAGCTTCAACCGGCACGTACCGCGCGCCGGCCATGGTCAGGGCTAAGCCGCCCACTTCTCTCCACCCGCTCGTAGCGCTGAGGCGGCTTGGTGGGTTCGACTCGCCGATAGACCTCAGCGGGTCTCCCTCAGACAGGGACGCCGCGAGGCCGACCATCCTAGTGGCGAGGACTTTTCGTCGAGACTGGGCGCCCGTCATCCCGGCCTCAGACATGAGAGCGTGGATAGGGGTGGAGGCGACGCAACCCGTAACCACTCTGGCAGCCGCGCGCAGCTCCCGGTCGATGATCTCCACGTGAGTGGGGGATGCTGCTGGGAGCCAGACGGAGGCGGCGTACGTCGCCCGCTACCTCGGAGCTGGAGACGGACGCGACCTAGGACCTGGAGACGGACGCGACCTTGGAGCTGGAGACGGACGCGACCTCGGAGCTGGAGACGAACGCTACCTCGGAGCTGGAGACGGACGCGACCTCGGAGCTGGCGACGGGCGCGACCTCGGAGCTGGAGACGGACGCGACCTCGGAGCTGGAGACGGACGCGACCTCGGAGCGGGCGACGGACGCTACCTCGGGGCTGGAGACGGACGCGACCTCGGAACTGGAGACAGACGCGACCTCGGAGCGGGCGACGGACGCGACCTCGGAGCTGGAGACAGACGCGACATCGGAACTGGAGACACACGCGACCTCGTCGTCGTCGTTATTCCCTCCGGCCCTGTGGATTCCGGGCGTAGCCATTGCGGCTCAGTTGGGCGCGGTATCCGGCGGCCAAGGCCGCCACCAAACCGTCGTCGCGCAGTGTAGTCGGGTCCGGGTGAATGGTGCTCACGCGCCGGAGGCGAGCTCCGACAAGCGCAGGGCACCGTAGCAGCACGTGCCGCTGCTTCGAAACAATGCAGTTCATAATTTCAGGAGAGAACGTCTTTGATAAGAGAGTGAACAAAATGGCGGATGTTAGGGTAGTAAGCACGTTCAAAACTAACTTTACATTGTAATCATACTCAGGATGCTGGTAACTTTACGTTTTCTCCATACATAAATATCCGGTGACGATAATATAAATTGTGAGAAGCCATACATAGTTAAGATACGTGTTTTTGTCCCTGATCCTCTCTTCGAGAGATGCGACATACGTGTTTTAACCTCGCTTGAAATGACATTACGTGCTTTCACCTTTGCCGAGCATGATGAGATGTGGCAAATTTCGACCTGGTAAAAAAACGTTCTTGAATTACAGGAAATATAAACAAAGTCTATAATTAAATATGTGCTCATTTGATGCGCAGTGCTTGGGAGATTCCTTGGTATAACATTTTCACCGATAAGCCACTTGTTGAGCGAATTATTACGTAAAACAGAAAATCGTCTCTCCTGAACATTTTTGTTTTACAACAAATCGTGACATACGTGGATTCATCTTTGCGCGGCAGATCGAGTTTGATCTGGATATTACGGAAAATCTGTCCTATTTCCATTCTGAGGAATCCAATCACAGAGTACATTCACCAGGCTGAACGAAGTTGCAAGTTAGGACGTACGTCAATATTCCATTTGCTACACAGCGCGGCACAGCACGATTACAAAGTTTCGGCAACGATGCTCGTGAATCCAGAGTTAACGACCCACTTGTGTGCCGGGAAGTTTGCACGGTATTTGAAAGGAAAGTTTGACTGTTTACAAGTCATTGACTGTCACCGTCAGCCTCCCAGTTTCACCTCGACACACATCGTTTCCTGTTGGCTGTCAGGGCATTTCGTAAGTTCCTCCATATCTCTGCATCTCATCCCCATCAAATGCGGTATGTGAGTGCATAAGAACTTATGCCTAAACTTATTCGCGATGAAAATGTGCGTAATCGAGAGAAAGACAGCGTGACAATGAGCTAACTTGTGTTCTGAGCTATATCGATGCTCCCAGCAGGGTAGCTTTGACTGGGTTCGCGAGCCGGAGACAGAATTTCTCTACCCGCACGGGGTTTCAAAAGAAGGCAAACTTTAACAGAAACTATCGCGCCACATCACCAGGTAATACAGATTCAACATTGAACGTGAGGACATTTGTACAAACAGGGCAGTGGAGTTGATAAGCTTCGTGTACTGCGGCTCCACACTAAAGGCATCGCCTCCGACTCCGGATACCCGAATGTAATGTAAAGTCGTAGTAGTAGTAGTAGTAGTCGTAGTCGTAGTAGTAGTGTAAGTAATGTAAAGTCAGAGTTAATGTGACCCATATTAACTCCCACCACTCCAACTCGGACTCCGCTCAAAATTGCCGACTCCGACAGACCCAGACAACTCGGACTCCGCTCAAAATTGCCGACTCCGACAGACCCAGACAACTCGGACTCCGCTCAAAATTGCCTACTCCGACAGACCCAGACAACTCGGACTCCGCTCAAAATTGCCTACTCCGACAGACCCAGACAACTCGGACTCCGCTCAAAATTGCCTACTCCGACAGACCCAGACAACTCGGACTCCGCTCAAAATTGCCGACTCCGACAGACCCAGACAACTCGGACTCCGCTCAAAATTGCCGACTCCGACAGACCCAGACAACTCGGACTCCGCTCAAAATTGCCGACTCCGACAGACCCAGACAACTCGGACTCCGCTCAAAATTGCCGACTCCGACAGACCCAGACAACTCGGACTCCGCTCAAAATTGCCTACTCCGACAGACCCAGACAACTCGGACTCCGCTCAAAATTGCCGACTCCGACAGACCCAGACAACTCGGACTCCGCTCAAAATTGCCGACTCCGACAGACCCAGACAACTCGGACTCCGCTCAAAATTGCCGACTCCGACAGACCCAGACAACTCGGACTCCGCTCAAAATTGCCGACTCCGACAGACCCAGACAACTCGGACTCCGCTCAAAATTGCCGACTCCGACAGACCCAGACAACTCGGACTCCGCTCAAAATTGCCGACTCCGACAGACCCAGACAACTCGGACTCCGCTCAAAATTGCCTACTCCGACAGACCCAGACAACTCGGACTCCGCTCAAAATTGCCGACTCCGACAGACCCAGACAACTCGGACTCCGCTCAAAATTGCCGACTCCGACAGACCCAGACAACTCGGACTCCGCTCAAAATTGCCGACTCCGACAGACCCAGACAACTCGGACTCCGCTCAAAATTGCCTACTCCGACAGACCCAGACAACTCGGACTCCGCTCAAAATTGCCGACTCCGACAGACCCAGACAACTCGGACTCCGCTCAAAATTGCCGACTCCGACAGACCCAGACAACTCGGACTCCGCTCAAAATTGCCTACTCCGACAGACCCAGACAACTCGGACTCCGCTCAAAATTGCCGACTCCGACAGACCCAGACAACTCGGACTCCGCTCAAAATTGCCGACTCCGACAGACCCAGACAACTCGGACTCCGCTCAAAATTGCCTACTCCGACAGACCCAGACAACTCGGACTCCGCTCAAAATTGCCTACTCCGACAGACCCAGACAACTCGGACTCCGCTCAAAATTGCCTACTCCGACAGACCCAGACAACTCGGACTCCGCTCAAAATTGCCTACTCCGACAGACCCAGACAACTCGGACTCCGCTCAAAATTGCCTACTCCGACAGACCCAGACAACTCGGACTCCGCTCAAAATTGCCGATTCCGACAGACCCAGACAACTCGGACTCCGCTCAAAATTGCCGACTCCGACAGACCGAGACAACTCGGACTCCGCTCAAAATTGCCTACTCCGACAGACCCAGACAACTCGGACTCCGCTCAAAATTGCCTACTCCGACAGACCCAGACAACTCGGACTCCGCTCAAAATTGCCGACTCCGACAGACCCAGACAACTCGGACTCCGCTCAAAATTACCGATTCCGACAGACCCAGACAACTCGGACTCCGCTCAAAATTGCCGACTCCGACAGACCCAGACAACTCGGACTCCGCTCAAAATTGCCGACTGCGACAGACCCAGACAACTCGGACTCCGCTCAAAATGGCCGACTGCGACAGACCCAGACAACTCGGACTCCGCTCAAAATTGCCGACTCCGACAGACCCAGACAACTCGGACTCCGCTCAAAATTGCCGACTCCGACAGACCCAGACAACTCGGACTCCGCTCAAAATTGCCGACTCCGACAGACCCAGACAACTCGGACTCCGCTCAAAATTGCCGACTCCGACAGACCCAGACAACTCGGACTCCGCTCAAAATGGCCGACTGCGACAGACCCATACAACTCGGACTCCGCTCAAAATTGCCGACTCCGACAGACCCAGACAACTCGGACTCCGCTCAAAATTGCCGACTCCGACAGACCCAGACAACTCGGACTCCGCTCAAAATTGCCGACTCCGACAGACCCAGACAACTCGGACCCGCGCTCTCAAAATTGCCGACTCCGACAGACCCAGACAACTCGGACTCCGCTCAAAATTGCCGACTCCGACAGACCCAGACAACTCGGACTCCGCTCAAAATGGCCGACTGCGACAGACCCATACAACTCGGACTCCGCTCAAAATTGCCGACTCCGACAGACCCAGACAACTCGGACTCCGCTCAAAATTGCCGACTCCGACAGACCCAGACAACTCGGACTCCGCTCAAAATTGCCGACTCCGACAGACCCAGACAACTCGGACTCCGCTCAAAATTGCCGACTCCGACAGACCCAGACAACTCGGACTCCGCTCAAAATGGCCGACTCCGACAGACCCAGACAACTCGGACTCCGCTCAAAATTGCCGACTCGACAGACCCAGACAACTCGGACTCCGCTCAAAATTGCCGACTGCGACAGACCCAGACAACTCGGACTCCGCTCAAAATGGCCGACTGCGACAGACCCATACAACTCGGACTCCGCTCAAAATTGCCGACTCCGACAGACCCAGACAACTCGGACTCCGCTCAAAATTGCCGACTCCGACAGACCCAGACAACTCGGACTCCGCTCAAAATTGCCGACTCCGACAGACCCAGACAACTCGGACTCCGCTCAAAATTGCCGACTCCGACAGACCCAGACAACTCGGACTCCGCTCAAAATTGCCGACTCCGACAGACCCAGACAACTCGGACTCCGCTCAAAATTGCCGACTCCGACAGACCCAGACAACTCGGACTCCGCTCAAAATTGCCGACTCCGACAGACCCAGACAACTCGGACTCCGCTCAAAATTGCCGACTCCGACAGACTCCGACAACTCGGACTCCGCTCAAAATTGCCGACTCCGACAGACCCAGACAACTCGGACTCCGCTCAAAATTGCCGACTCCGACAGACCCAGACAACTCGGACTCCGCTCAAAATTGCCGACTCCGACAGACCCAGACAACTCGGACTCCGCTCAAAATTGCCGACTCCGACAGACCCAGACAACTCGGACTCCGCTCAAAATTGCCGACTCCGACAGACCCAGACAACTCGGACTCCGCTCAAAATTGCCGACTGCGACAGACCCAGACAACTCGGACTCCGCTCAAAATTGCCGACTCCGACAGACCCAGACAACTCGGACTCCGCTCAAAATTGCCGACTCCGACAGACCCAGACAACTCGGACTCCGCTCAAAATTGCCGACTCCGACAGACCCAGACAACTCGGACTCCGCTCAAAATTGCCGACTCCGACAGACCCAGACAACTCGGACTCCGCTCAAAATTGCCGATTCCGACAGACCCAGACAACTCGGACTCCGCTCAAAATTGCCGATTCCGACAGACCCAGACAACTCGGACTCCGCTCAAAATTGCCGACTCCGACAGACCCAGACAACTCGGACTCCGCTCAAAATTGCCGATTCCGACAGACCCAGACAACTCGGACTCCGCTCAAAATTGCCGATTCCGACAGACCCAGACAACTCGGACTCCGCTCAAAATTGCCTACTCCGACAGACCCAGACAACTCGGACTCCGCTCAAAATTGCCTACTCCGACAGACCCAGACAACTCGGACTCCGCTCAAAATTGCCGACTGCGACAGACCCAGACAACTCGGACTCCGCTCAAAATTGCCGACTCCGACAGACCCAGACAACTCGGACTCCGCTCAAAATTGCCGATTCCGACAGACCCAGACAACTCGGACTCCGCTCAAAATTGCCGATTCCGACAGACCCAGACAACTCTGACTCCGCTCAAAATTGCCTACTCCGACAGACCCAGACAACTCGGACTCCGCTCAAAATTGCCTACTCCGACAGACCCAGACAACTCGGACTCCGCTCAAAATTGCCGACTGCGACAGACCCAGACAACTCGGACTCCGCTCAAAATTGCCGACTCCGACAGACCCAGACAACTCGGACTCCGCTCAAAATTGCCGACTCCGACAGACCCAGACAACTCGGACTCCGCTCAAAATTGCCTACTCCGACAGACCCAGACAACTCGGACTCCGCTCAAAATTGCCGACTCCGACAGACCCAGACAACTCGGACTCCGCTCAAAATTGCCGACTCCGACAGACCCAGACAACTCGGACTCCGCTCAAAATTGCCGACTCCGACAGACCCAGACAACTCGGACTCCGCTCAAAATTGCCGATTCCGACAGACCCAGACAACTCGGACTCCGCTCAAAATTGCCGATTCCGACAGACCCAGACAACTCGGACTCCGCTCAAAATTGCCGATTCCGACAGACCCAGACAACTCGGACTCCGCTCAAAATTGCCGATTCCGACAGACCCAGACAACTCGGACTCCGCTCAAAATTGCCGACTCCGACAGACCCAGACAACTCGGACTCCGCTCAAAATTGCCGACTCCGACAGACCCAGACAACTCGGACTCCGCTCAAAATTGCCGACTCCGACAGACCCAGACAACTCGGACTCCGCTCAAAATTGCCGACTCCGACAGACCCAGACAACTCGGACTCCGCTCAAAATTGCCGACTCCGACAGACCCAGACAACTCGGACTCCGCTCAAAATTGCCGACTCCGACAGACCCAGACAACTCGGACTCCGCTCAAAATTGCCGACTGCGACAGACCCAGACAACTCGGACTCCGCTCAAAATTGCCGACTCCGACAGACCCAGACAACTCGGACTCCGCTCAAAATTGCCGACTCCGACAGACCCAGACAACTCGGACTCCGCTCAAAATTGCCGACTCCGACAGACCCAGACAACTCGGACTCCGCTCAAAATTGCCGACTCCGACAGACCCAGACAACTCGGACTCCGCTCAAAATTGCCGACTCCGACAGACCCAGACAACTCGGACTCCGCTCAAAATTACCGACTGCGACAGACCCAGACAACTCGGACTCCGCTCAAAATTGCCGACTCCGACAGACCCAGACAACTCGGACTCCGCTCAAAATTGCCGACTGCGACAGACCCAGACAACTCGGACTCCGCTCAAAATTGCCGACTCCGACAGACCCAGACAACTCGGACTCCGCTCAAAATTGCCGACTCCGACAGACCCAGACAACTCGGACTCCGCTCAAAATTGCCGACTCCGACAGACCCAGACAACTCGGACTCCGCTCAAAATTGCCGACTCCGACAGACCCAGACAACTCGGACTCCGCTCAAAATTGCCGACTCCGACAGACCCAGACAACTCGGACTCCGCTCAAAATTGCCGACTCCGACAGACCCAGACAACTCGGACTCCGCTCAAAATTGCCGATTCCGACAGACCCAGACAACTCGGACTCCGCTCAAAATTGCCGACTCCGACAGACCCAGACAACTCGGACTCCGCTCAAAATTGCCGACTCCGACAGACCCAGACAACTCGGACTCCGCTCAAAATTGCCGACTCCGACAGACCCAGACAACTCGGACTCCGCTCAAAATTGCCGACTCCGACAGACCCAGACAACTCGGACTCCGCTCAAAATTGCCGACTCCGACAGACCCAGACAACTCGGACTCCGCTCAAAATTGCCGACTCCGACAGACCCAGACAACTCGGACTCCGCTCAAAATTGCCGACTGCGACAGACCCAGACAACTCGGACTCCGCTCAAAATTGCCGACTCCGACAGACCCAGACAACTCGGACTCCGCTCAAAATTGCCTACTCCGACAGACCCAGACAACTCGGACTCCGCTCAAAATTGCCGACTCCGACAGACCCAGACAACTCGGACTCCGCTCAAAATTGCCGACTCCGACAGACCCAGACAACTCGGACTCCGCTCAAAATTGCCGACTCCGACAGACCCAGACAACTCGGACTCCGCTCAAAATTGCCGACTCCGACAGACCCAGACAACTCGGACTCCGCTCAAAATTGCCGACTCCGACAGACCCAGACAACTCGGACTCCGCTCAAAATTGCCGACTCCGACAGACCCAGACAACTCGGACTCCGCTCAAAATTGCCCATTCCGACAGACCCAGACAACTCGGACTCCGCTCAAAATTGCCGACTCCGACAGACCCAGACAACTCGGACTCCGCTCAAAATTGCCGACTCCGACAGACCCAGACAACTCGGACTCCGCTCAAAATTGCCGACTCCGACAGACCCAGACAACTCGGACTCCGCTCAAAATGGCCGACTCCGACAGACCCATACAACTCGGACTCGGACTCTTCCGTCCTGGCAAAGCAAAGCATGTTCTCTACTACATAATATATATGCGATGCGCGATAACAATATCCTAATTGATTCGCAAATGTTGGAAGCAGCCTTGCTCCGGCACAGCTTCTCTACATTAACACAACTGCATGAACCAGGACGGCTGACAATTAGACAATTATAACCGTGAAAGTCAGAGTGAGCAGTGCAGCTGCCGAATCATAGTGCCGCCGCTGGTCAAGATACTCATCGCTGTGCGACCTGCAGGCTCGATACCTGATCCTCAGCAGGCATTAAGCAGGCTCGCCAGCCGCTGCTTCGTTACTGTAATTTAACAGCTCAGGTGCGTTTTCTAGCACTCGAAACACAAACCTTGCCCTGTGGCAGAGGCGGTCCTCGAACGCAGCGGTGTAACGTCTCTCAAACAAGTCAAGTGGCTGAGCAGAGGAAATGGCTAAGACGTCACTAAAATATCTAGAATTCGACCCACATTTATCCCACGCTGAAAGAGCTTTTAAGTCCCCTCAACAAAATAGGGTTACAAATACCCCTACAGTCCACACCACTACCTCACCGAAATATTAGCAATTCAATCAACCCACGACGTACGTCCAAAACACCCCGTAAAATCACATGTGGTGGACTGGGGCTTGAGGAGGCCGCAACTTCTGAGGTTATGTGGCGCCCATAAGATCACACTATGTACGACTGGTCTAAGCCGCCAGCCCGTGTTCACTTACAGCCACGAACCATTACGACAACACCACTCAGAAGCGACCAGGACAAGCCGGGGCAGTCGACTGCCGTCTCCTGTGGCCCGCGGCCCGCGGCCCGGGATGTACTCACGTGAGCCGAGCGTTTCGGACCGTTCCAGCACTGCTGTCCGTTGTCGTACAGCTGCTGAGTGTAGTCGGTGTCCTCCGGCCGCTCCCAGGAACCCCACTTGCCCAGCGACGTCTCGATGCCGCCACTGCGGGGCTTCTGGACAGCCTGTGGAGGGAAGAGGAGCGCGATCAGAGCAGGCACCCACAGCAGCTCAGGGCGAGTCAGCTCACATATTAACGGCTTCTATGAAGCAGCACAAAGGAACACTGATTTACATATACAATGATGATGAATTGGGCTTTTATAGGGCGCCTCAGCAACTCAGGCTATGTGGCGCCCATGTTTTGTTTTTTTAACGAACGATATACAGACGTGTGGAGCAACAGGCAGCATCGAGGTGCTTTCACATCAGCTTCGTCGTGTTCTACACTCACCCTGTCGAACATGCAGACCTTGTACTCGTATTCCCTGTTCTCCAGCGTGAAGCACTGCTGGTAGAGGGCGGCGAACGCGCGGTCCGGCCCGAGGTCCAGCTCGGTGAAGGACTGGACGCCGCTGACCTCGCGCTCAATGTCGCGCAGCTTCTGCTCCGCCTCCTGCACCTCAGAGCGCGCCAGCTTGGCAGCTGTGGGAGGAACGTGTGGTGCAGAGATGGTTAGCGACGGGGAACGAGTCCGTGTACGATAGCAGGGGACCGCAAGCCGCAAAACAATGGTCGTGTTTTTTGCGACATGAGCATTGTGAGGACGACCCGTTGACCAATAAGCGACAGGGAGGATGGAAGCTTTGGGGGGAAGGCGTGACGTCATGCTCCAGGGCGTTGAACTGTGACCGCGCGGTACAAAACGCGCGGTACGTAACAATACGGTGACCGCGGACGTCATTGTGAAGTCAGCAGCAGCTCATAGCCTGAGGTTCCATACACAGTTCTCGGGGATTGTCACGCAAATGCCATACAGTGTCCCAAAAATCAATTTTGGCTTGGGTTTCAGAGTGGAAAATTTGAGCCCAAAAAAGACCATGAGAGTGGAAAATTATGTAGAAAATGGTACAATATTGACCTCTGTTTTGAATATGAAAAGTAGTAGTTTTTGTTGAAATAATGTATTTTTAGTCAATATTTATGTCAGAATCAATATCACAATTCAGAATTTGGAAGTGGAAAATTAGCTCCTAAAATCGGGAGTGAGAGTGGAAAATTATTCACATTTGGGTGTCATTTCCCACCCAAATCGACAAATTTTGGGACACTGAATTTCCATATGAAGCTGAACCCAAAGGAGCACAACCTTAAAATAACAGTGAATAAATGATCGGAAATAAAAACGTATACTCTGTAGTCTGTAGCAAGCGCGCGTACAGAAGGCCTTGAACTTCACGGTTAGGATAATCACAGGCAAACGCACACGAGACCACATCACTCCAGCCCTCCGATCTCTCGGGTGGCCGACGTACCCGGAGATGGTCTCCGAACGTGATTGCCTAAAGGTGTACAGGGCTCTCCACGACGTGCGAACACCGGCTGCGCTGCGTTCTCTCTTTGTGCCTCGGAATAAGATATCAATTAGGACAACGAGGGCTTCTGAACGCCAACTGCAGCTGTCTCACTGCAGGCTGGAAGCAACTAAGCGCTCATTCCTGCATAGAGCGGTCGCTGGGTGGAACGCGCTGCCACCGTCAGCAATTGAGTGTCAGACGTACGGTGCACTCAAATCGTACTCGAGAAAGCGTACTCGCAAGGAAGATATGTGACTGCGTGAACTACTGCCTGCTCAGTGCCGCAATATGTATCAATCATTGCAATCTTGTTGTGTCGCCATAGTCTTTTTACCGCCTAGTTCTATCGGTCTTTTACCATTTTAGCTGTATGTTCTGCAATGTTTTGAGCTGTAGGATCGACTGATTGCGTGTACTGTAGGTAAATGTCGGCCTGTATGACACAAATCTGGAAAAACCCTGATTCCCGCAAGGATAGATTTGAATAAACCATTACCATTCCTTGGACAAGGACCCATTTGCTTGCAAAGCAGAACGGCATTAACAACCAGGCATGAACCTTGGCCCAGTCTCTCTTCACTACTTCTCGGAGCGTGCCTGCAAATCTGGTAAGGGTGCGAGGTAACTTGATGACGTATCTCGGTCGGTGATCAAGAACAACAGACGTTTTCGCAGAGCAGGCCGGGCAACTGACACGTCATCTGGGACGTAGTACACACGCGGTGACGCTGGGTTTTCTACGGTATTTACCCGGGTCTTCCAACAAACTCGGATAATAGTTCTTACTGAGCTTAGTTGTCTGGGGATTCAATTGGGATTTCTGAACAGATACCACGAACAGAAAACTAATCCTCGTGTCCTGTTTCCCTTTGATCGAAGGCAAAGGTGACAGCGAGCATTGGGCGTCCAGGATTAAAGGGAATAGGTCACCTTGAAAGTCGTCATGAAATTTGGCTATACGGGGTATTTCGAGCTGAAAAAACGACTATGGCATTTGTTTGGACGATAGATGAATATCCGTCGAAAAATGGGCATGTTTCTCTTTTCTCCTTCATGGTCATCAAAACTGCATGACAATTATGACGTCATGCATATGGTAGCTTGGATATGGAAACTATTGCAGACAATAACGACGGACTTTGGGCATATATACGCAGGCTGCTTGTAACGTAAACAACCGTTGTGAGGACCCGAAACAAGTTTCGGGCGCCCGAAACTTCTAAAAGGGGCCCACTAGTCCTGTGTCAAAATTACTTAGCGTAGCGGGGTACTTCCTTTCACCACAACCCGTTTTCGATCTGCTCTACAAATCTGCGATCGCAGTTCAAAACCCATGTTGAAGGTGAACTATTCCCTTTATAGGAATTAAGCTCACCTTGTCACTTGTTTGGACTGAGACTTAATACATGTTATCTACCATTGTCATGCAACTGAGAGGCCGTTTCCTATTCAGCACGTGTTACACAGATTGTAACAATAAATGCATGTGTTTATGGATCGTAATGCTGAAGCCAATGGGAAGAAGAAAAAAAACACCGGAAGTGTTATTGGACTCTACAAAGATCCCATAACACTTTTGTTATTGGATCATACCATATTTGGTCATGAATTATCGGATTATTGGATCGGGCGAACAGTTGCATGATAAAATGTGTAATGGACTCGAGCCTGAAAGATGTATTATTGAACTCGCCTTTGGCTCGTCCAATAACGAATTTTTTTTTTTCAGGCGCTCGTCCATTAAAGTATAATAACCAGTAAAACGCCTTTTTGGGCAATGACCGAGCGAGCGCACTCTGGTAAAGCTAAAACAGGTTTGAAATATGAAACGGTAAGGGAGCACACGTGGTAGTGGTCACAGACATTTTAGTCCTCCAAAAAATTGCCAGGCCGCAATGCATGCCAACATAAAAATTAAGTTGTATTAAATTGTTCATGACCTCCTTTCCAAATCCGCCAAAAGGGAGTGCGTCCTGAGCGCTGCATGCCTCAGCGTATAAATCAATGCTTATAATAATACAGCCATTTTTGATAAAAAAATCATTTTAGCAAGGCCATAGATACTTTAGCATTTTAGCAAGTTTTTTTGTTAATTTCGACGTTCGCGTTTGCCAACTGCCACGCGCTGTGGTACTACCTCTATCAAAACGCACCATACCAAAAAAAAAATTGATTTGATGGACCTAGCCAATGGTGAAGACCCAATCTCAATCGGAGCAGTGGTTGCAAAGTTATTAGCTTCCGAAAAAAGCGTCTGTATGGCCGGGTCGGGCCGGGTCAAATGTAAATTTGTCTACTAAGTTGACGAGAAACCTCACGGGCGCTTCGCGCCCGCTCGGTAATACTATGCCATTGTTTAACAAATACCAAGTTTGCCTAGAACGGTTGATATAAATCACCATTGAACATCTTCTGCAGATTAAAACACAGCCATAATGATCAGCGTGCTGATGGGCGGTCGGCAGCTGCAGTCGTCTGAGCCACGAACACGATGACTGCGGTGTGTTGCATGTAGACGACCCGATCTCATCATCATCATCATTCTCATCGTGACAGTAGGTTGTGCTACACATCTAACAAAGCAAATAAAACGCGATTAATAGTAACGGTCGGTGGAGGAGAGGGACATGTGGTGTTAATTTGTATTGAATGAAGATTAACTTATTTCTTAAATAGGTCTCATAAAAAAACTTAACAAACTAGCATTCTTTTACAGCTTATGTTTATGACGTATTGGCGAGTGCTGCATTTTGCGTATTTTCGCAATACTGATGAGATCTAGTGACGAAACGCATCGCACTTTCATTCGACAAATATCGTGGTATGTCCTGTCAATATTCCTTTACCACCATCACGGTTATGACCA
>JAXIVJ010000318.1:90000-146462 GCA_036785665.1 Chirona hameri | reverse complement strand
ATATTTTCGAGTACATATAAGTCCATATCATGCCGCCAACTGCAGCGTGTTTCGTTCAGAATTCTGCCGGCGGCGGACTGAGCTTTGAATCCGGCCGGACGGACCGGGGTCGCTGACGCTGCCAGGGTTTTAGATGGGATTCTGGCGCGCTCTCAACACGTCGTCCCACGCTGTCGGCCAGAGCGACAGCCGACAGGACGGCCGGCGTTATACGCCTAGCCAAACACCAGGCCGGCCCCGACTGCCGAGCCGGCCTGCTGCTCTGTCCCTGCCACGCGCCGTCAACGCCGGCAGCCAGCCAGCCAGCCCAGCGCCGGCTCACACCGAATCGGACGCCGCGGCCTGCAGCCGGCCCGCAGCCGGCCCGCAGCACAACATGGCCCGGTCAGGGCGATCTCCGCCGCGTCAGCTGACGACGCACGCAGAGCGCATCGACTCCGGCTCGAAAGACTGGCTGAAGTCTCGTCTGAGAAGGTGCCTGACAAAAGCCGGCAGCGGTGGCCGCGCACGACACGGCGGCGGCCTGGCTTCCAATCACGACCGGGCCAGATGAGATATTGATCGGCCAATAAATCACTGCCGCGGAGAGCAGCGACGACAAATATGCAGAGATCCCGCTCACGCCGATATTGACGGAGCCGGCTCGGTCGCCTCCAGGAGCGCCTCCAGCGTGACTACGGCGGGTCTCGCTGTCACCAGCCATACCACGGGGGCGGACCACAGAGGCACACACGCCCCGGTCGCTTCCAGGAGCGCATCCAGCGTGACCACAGCGGGTCTCGCTGTCACCAGCCATACCACGGGGGCGGACCACGGAGGCACACACGCCCCGGTCGCTTCCAGGAGCGCCTCCAGCGTGACCACAGCGGGTCTCGCTGTCACCGGCCATACACAGCGGACCACGGAGGCACACACGTCCCGGTCGCTTCCAGGAGCGCCTCCAGCGTGACCACAGCGGGTCTCGCTGTCACCAGCCATACCACGGGGGCGGACCACGGAGGCACACCCGCCCCTGTCGCCTCCAGGAGCGCCTCCAGCGTGACCACAGCGGGTCTCGCTGTCACCAGCCATACCACGGGGGCGGACCACGGAGGCACACACACGGTGCACACACACCTGCAGGCTGGTGCACGCAGTATGGGTGTGGTTAAGACGGCGTCACGATCAATGTCACTACAGATTGCAGCCAGCCGCCTGGGACGTCAGAGGCGGTTGACGTGTCACGCTATAACCGCCGACTGCCGTTATCTAACGGGACTGTCCCAGCTGATACGGAAAACTGTGGGTCACGACTCCTGTCAGGTTTTCTGGGTGAAACTCTGTTTGTCAATCCCAGCTGACGCTTCGCCGACAGCCGACTGCGATGGAGGGGGGGGGGGGGGGATCAGGAACATTCGAAGGAGAGTTGCGAGGGACTGAGCTGAGAGCAGAGCAAAAAATACAACAGCTTCCTACGAGCACCAATAATCCACGCAAAGAAAAACAGCACACAGAAAACAGTCTCATCGAGAGTTTCCGAGAACCCCTTTAATCTGGAGGTTTGGATGAAACACAGACTTCAATATGAACCCGATTAAAACGAAATAAAACATTGTTCTCGAAAGATTTCAGCAAGTGTACGAGAGATCCCCTTTGGGAAATCACACTGACCTCGTCCTGAAGTGAGACCGGGAACTGTGTGATGGGCCGCACGGCCAGATCTTCCAGAGCCTCTTCCCGCCTGCAAAGACAAACACACTGGTCAGGTCAGGTCTTGCGGTCACGTCCTGGTCGGGCCAGACCAGATACCACCTCACGTTCGGTGCCCTCATTTCATCTGTTACCACCACCAGCGTTAAGTCCCCATCATTTCAGCTCAGTTTCCAGCAGCAGCGTTAAGTTTGGCGGGACGCAGGGGAGATTGAAGCCACGCTGTCATCGCTCTCGTGGATTACGCCCGTCTGGCACGCCGGCCGCCTGGCAGCGGCAACATGAAGCGCACATAACTGCCGCGCGTCTGTCCGGCTGGCAAGCGCCGCCTGGGAGCCGCCGAGCCCGCTCAGTGGCAGCCGGCCGACGGCCGACAATCCGGCCGGCGTGGCAACCAGCCGGCAGCTGTGCGTGGCCACAGATGGAGGACGGGTTCCGGCACTCCCCGGGATCCCGGGCTCCCAGGGCTCCGGGGTCCTGGGGCTCTCGGGGTCCTGGGGCTCTCGGGGTCCTGGGGCTCTCGGGGTTCCGGGTTCCGGGGTCCTGGGGCTCTCGGAGCTCTCGGGGCTCTCGGGGTTCCGGCTCAGCGGAAGACACCGGCCAGCTCAGCGGCAGAAGGCGGAAATGTCACACGCCACGACAGCGGCGGCAGGCCGTCAGTCGGCGGCCCGAACTGAGGCATGTGCTGAGGCATGTGCTGAGGCATGTGCTGCCATTCCGGCGCAGCGGTAACCGACCATAGCAGCAGACATCAGACACAGACTGGTGCTGAGTAACCGACCGTAGCAGCAGACATCAGACACAGACTGGTGCTGAGTAACCGACCGTAGCAGCAGACATCAGCCACAGACTGGTGCTGAGTAACCGACCGTAGCAGCAGACATCAGCCACAGACTGGTGCTGAGTAACCGACCGTAGCAGCAGACATCAGACACAGACTGGTGCTGAGTAACCGACCGTAGCAGCAGACATCAGACACAGACTGGTGCTGAGTAACCGACCGTAGCAGCAGACATCAGACACAGACTGGTGCTGAGTAACCGACCGTAGCAGCAGACATCAGACACAGACTGGTGCTGAGTAACCGACCGTAGCAGCAGACATCAGCCACAGACTGGTGCTGAGTAACCGACCGTAGCAGCAGACATCAGACACAGACTGGTGCTGAGTAACCGACCGTAGCAGCAGACATCAGACACAGACTGGTGCTGAGTAACCGACCGTAGCAGCAGACATCAGACACAGACTGGTGCTGAGTAACCGACCGTAGCAGCAGACATCAGACACAGACTGGTGCTGAGTAACCGACCGTAGCAGCAGACATCAGACACAGACTGGTGCTGAGTAACCGACCGTAGCAGCAGACATCAGACACAGACTGGTGCTGAGTAACCGACCGTAGCAGCAGACATCAGCCACAGACTGGTGCTGAGTAACCGACCGTAGCAGCAGACATCAGACACAGACTGGTGCTGAGTAACCGACCGTAGCAGCAGACATCAGACACAGACTGGTGCTGAGTAACCGACCGTAGCAGCAGACATCAGACACAGACTGGTGCTGAGTAACCGACCGTAGCAGCAGACATCAGACACAGACTGGTGCTGAGTAACCGACCGTAGCAGCAGACATCAGACACAGACTGGTGCTGAGTAACCGACCGTAGCAGCAGACATCAGACACAGACTGGTGCTGAGTAACCGACCGTAGCAGCAGACATCAGACACAGACTGGTGCTGAGTAACCGACCGTAGCAGCAGACATCAGACACAGACTGGTGCTGAGTAACCGACCGTAGCAGCAGACATCAGACACAGACTGGTGCTGAGTAACCGACCGTAGCAGCAGACATCAGCCACAGACTGGTGCTGAGTAACCGACCGTAGCAGCAGACATCAGACACAGACTGGTGCTGAGTAACCGACCGTAGCAGCAGACATCAGACACAGACTGGTGCTGAGTAACCGACCGTAGCAGCAGACATCAGACACAGACTGGTGCTGAGTAACCGACCGTAGCAGCAGACATCAGACACAGACTGGTGCTGAGTAACCGACCGTAGCAGCAGACATCAGCCACAGACTGGTGCTGAGTAACCGACCGTAGCAGCAGACATCAGACACAGACTGGTGCTGAGTAACCGACCGTAGCAGCAGACATCAGACACAGACTGGTGCTGAGTAACCGACCGTAGCAGCAGACATCAGACACAGACTGGTGCTGAGTAACCGACCGTAGCAGCAGACATCAGACACAGACTGGTGCTGAGTAACCGACCGTAGCAGCAGACATCAGACACAGACTGGTGCTGAGTAACCGACCGTAGCAGCAGACATCAGACACAGACTGGTGCTGAGTAACCGACCGTAGCAGCAGACATCAGCCACAGACTGGTGCTGAGTAACCGACCGTAGCAGCAGACATCAGACACAGACTGGTGCTGAGTAACCGACCGTAGCAGCAGACATCAGACACAGACTGGTGCTGAGTAACCGACCGTAGCAGCAGACATCAGACACAGACTGGTGCTGAGTAACCGACCGTAGCAGCAGACATCAGACACAGACTGGTGCTGAGTAACCGACCGTAGCAGCAGACATCAGACACAGACTGGTGCTGAGTAACCGACCGTAGCAGCAGACATCAGACACAGACTGGTGCTGAGTAACCGACCGTAGCAGCAGACATCAGACACAGACTGGTGCTGAGTAACCGACCGTAGCAGCAGACATCAGACACAGACTGGTGCTGAGTAACCGACCGTAGCAGCAGACATCAGACACAGACTGGTGCTGAGTAACCGACCGTAGCAGCAGACATCAGACACAGACTGGTGCTGAGTAACCGACCGTAGCAGCAGACATCAGACACAGACTGGTGCTGAGTAACCGACCGTAGCAGCAGACATCAGACACAGACTGGTGCTGAGTAACCGACCGTAGCAGCAGACATCAGACACAGACTGGTGCTGAGTAACCGACCGTAGCAGCAGACATCAGACACAGACTGGTGCTGAGTAACCGACCGTAGCAGCAGACATCAGCCACAGACTGGTACTGAGTAACCGACCGTAGCAGCAGACATCAGACACAGACTGGTGCTGAGTAACCGACCGTAGCAGCAGACATCAGACACAGACTGGTGCTGAGTAACCGACCGTAGCAGCAGACATCAGACACAGACTGGTGCTGAGTAACCGACCGTAGCAGCAGACATCAGCCACAGACTGGTGCTGAGTAACCGACCGTAGCAGCAGACATCAGCCACAGACTGGTGCTGAGTAACAGACCGTAGCAGCAGACATCAGACACAGACTGGTGCTGAGTAACCGACCGTAGCAGCAGACATCAGACACAGACTGGTGCTGAGTAACCGACCGTAGCAGCAGACATCAGACACAGACTGGTGCTGAGTAACCGACCGTAGCAGCAGACATCAGACACAGACTGGTGCTGAGTAACAGACCGTAGCAGCAGACATCAGACATCAGACACAGACTGGTGCTGAGTAACCGACCGTAGCAGCAGACATCTGAGTTGCAGCTGCAATGTATGTCAAATGTATGACCTTTTGTAGTTGACCTCTTTGATTGGCACACGAGCATCCCCGACACAAGCACAGCACCTTACGAGAGAGAAGGCTGGCGATTCAATTACAAACGCCATGAGTTTACGGGGTAACTAATTGCGCAACTTCCACATCCCCATGAACATGATGTGCTGTCAGTCGTCCTTCGTACAACTGGGAAGGCTGTGCATCCCAATCCCAACTGCGACCCATCCCTTGGCTTTGCATTGTAACATCCCAAAATACACAAACAAAGGGTATTGATTACTCCAGCTATATACAACCAATATCAAACAATACACAAATATATATATATCCTTGTGAGGTTGTAACTCTTCGGATGGTTCCAACATTGTACAATTTCCTCATCCCAAGTCTTTCACCCAACAGCCCTATTTCCTGAGTGGTTGACATAAAACAACTTCCCTCATCAAAGTGCCATCGACTCAAACCGAACTTGATTCATTGTTTCCCAACCTCGTACATCGTTCCCAATTTACGATGGATCGCGTAAATTGTACGATGTGACAAATGTACCACAAAGCGGGAAATGCCTCCGCTGGAGAGGCGGGAGAAAATATATAGAAACATGATTGGAAGTTTTATTACGTCAACTTCTTATCACATGTATGCAATACTATAGGCAAAAACTGTAATCCAATGCAAATTATGTAAAATTACATTTAACAATACGTCCCCAACTCCACCCACTGATCCCCTAGGGAGCCCATTCGACACGTCCCATCAGCCACCCATCCTATCCGGACCGTTCCAGTGCCTGGCATATGGAAATGAGTTCCTCCACTCAGCTGGCTGGGCCACATCCCTCTCTGGTCGGCGGGAGGCGGCGGGCCGCGGTCTCCGCCCGGGCCACCCCTGAAGAACTGACGGCCGCCGTCAGTCCGTGAGGCACCCCTTCCATCAGTGGCCGACCAGCACCACCCCCATCTGTTACAGCTTTACGAGCCGGTGGTGCCGGGCCGCAGGGCGCTGTTGCATGTCGATCGCAGCTGAGCGTTCCCCGTCTCTGACGTCACTCAGCTCGGCCCAGTCTGGCTCGGTCAGACCGCAGCTGAGCGTTCCCCGTCTCTGACGTCACTCAGCTCGGCCCAGTCTGGCTCGGCCAAACCGCAGCTGAGCGTTACCCGTCTCTGACGTCACTCTGCTCGGCCCAGTCTGGCTCGGTCAGACCGCAGCTGAGCGTTCCCCGCCTCTGACGTCACTCAGCCCGGCCCAGTCTGGCTCGGTCAGACCGCAGCTGAGCGCTCCCCGTCTCTGCTCGGCCCAGTCTGGCTCGGTTAGACCGCAGCTGAGCGCTCCCCGTCTCTGACGTCACTCTGCTCGGCCCAGTCTGGCTCGGTCAGACCGCAGCTGAGCGCTCCCCGCCTCTGACGTCACTCTGGCTCGGTCAGACCGCAGCTGACCGCTCCCCGTCTCTGACGTCACTCTGCTCGGCCCAGTCTGGCTCGGCCGGACCGCAGCCTCCGGGCTCCTCTGCCAATATCCCCGCCACCACTCCGGGTGTTGACATCTGTCGGACGGGGTCCGCAAACAACACGCCAAGTCGACTGTCATTACCGCCGACAGGTCCCCCGGCGGTATATGGCTGGTGGATGATAGGCTAATCCACTTCCCTGGTCGCGAGGCATAGTCGCGTTTCGGCCGGCCGACATCATGGCACTCCGCCCCACTCGGCCGCTGCTGTCACCAGGTCAGGAGCGGGTCGGAGCGGGGGCAGGGACGGGCAGGGACGGGCGGGGACGGGGCTGGGCGGGAGCGAATGGTGGTCTGGTGGATCGACCGCCGCCGCCGTGGCTGGCGACACGCGGAACGAGCCGCTCATCTCCGGCCCACATCTAATGGAGCTCCGCACCGACCACCGCGGCGGCGGCTCGGACTCAATCCGGCCACGACAAGAGAACCGCGCCAGCCAGCCCGTCCAAGGCCAGGACAAGAGAATCGCGCCAACCAGTCCGCCCCAGGCCAGGACAGGACAAGATAATCGCGCCAACCAGTCCTCCCCAGGCCACGACAAGAGAACCGTGCCAGCCAGCCCGCCCCAGGCCAGGACAGGACAAGAGAACCGTGCCAGCCAGTCCGCCCCAGGCCAGGCCAGGACAAGAGAATCGCGCCAGCCAGCCCGCCCCAGGCCAGGACAGGACAAAAGAACCGCGCCAGCCAGCCCGCCCCAGGCCAGGACAGGACAAAAAAAACGCGCCAGCCAGTCCGCCCCAGGCCAGGACAAGAGAATCGCGCCAGCCAGTCCGCCCCAGGCCAGGACGGCGCACAAGAGAATCGCGCCAGCCAGTCCGCCCCAGGCCAGGACGGCGCACAAGAGAATCGTGCCAGCCAGTCCGCCCCAGGCCAGCAAAGCGCTGATAGGCCGCCGCCACTGATCACACCGATATCTGACTGCTTCCGGCCTCCGGTGAGCACTTATAATATTAATATTATAAGTGTTCAGTGGTGCCTAAAAGTAATATTCATATACTAATACCATATACTTTACACACTTGTAATATTTGTATACCAGTGCCCACTTTATTTATATTCCCCATTTTATAAACTACAGGACCGATGCCTTGCTGGTAAATTGTGGTTGAACAATCGCACTTGTGCTTATAATACAGCAGGCGGTCGAATAAATAATTGTCACATTTAGACCGACACCTCCACGCCTTTCAGACCAGATCAGACGGCACGTCTGACCTGCCCCCCCCCCCCCCCCCCCCACACACTCTACCCCTCCCATGCCCACAGGGCAGCTCAGCCGGCCCGTCCGTCCCGGCGCTCCCGGCGCTCCCGGCGCTCCCGGCGCTCCCGTCGGCGGCGACGTGACTGCGATGACCGGCGGCGACGGGCCGACCCGGCCGATGGCAGCGATCGGCGAAATTGGCCGCGATGGCGGGGGCGGCCGGGTGGCAGCAGATGAAACGCCGCCGCCTCCGCCGCCCAGATGATATCGGCCGGCGGCAGTGGAGCCGAGCGACCCCGGCCCCGGCCGCCCCCGGCGCCGCCGAAATGAACGTCGGTGCCGGCCGGCCACGCACGCGTATATGTTCGTGGGAGAAAGGAAAAGGAAATGTGGAAATTTATCATCCGGTCTTGGCTGGAAACTGACCATAAAGTAACCGGATGGAACCGGGAAAAGGAGTATAAGTACCTAATCAATTTTAAGAGCTCCTTGTATGGTTGTATAACATCGCTTTACAAAAAAATAGTTTCATCGACACCATTGCCCTTTCGCCCTACTTCCCAGCGAAATTACGTAGGTAGTAAAATGTAACCTAGATAAGGACTAGCACCACATTTTTTAAACCAAATAAGTAAATAGCGGCATAGCAGCACTATAGCAGTGGCGTCGCCGAGCATTTTTTAGTTGGGGGGGGGGGTCGGCTGAAATGACGAAAAAATGTACCCCCATTTTTTGCGTGTATTTAAGCCTTTGCAGCATTTTTTATGTGGATTTTCATGTTATAGTAGGTATTTAGCGCCATCAAGGGGCGCATTTTTCCCGGTTTTCCTGATAAAACCCAGAAATATAGGCGGTGGGCCATGTATAGGATAAGAAGCTTAAAATGCTATAAATTAAATTCAGCGTTAAGAGGAACCGAATACGATGGCGATGGCTTCGTTATGATGATGGCCACCGATGTGACGGCGCGACGCGGCGTGCAAATGTTAATTTTAGGTCGTGGAAAACGAAATTTTAATATTGGAACCTGACCGTGAGTGGAACCAAGCCTCAGGTAACCCCTTTTCCTGGTTACACATCTCGGTATGATTTAAAATATTGAAATGAAGGTAGTTTTTCATATACATTAGCCTCGGATAGTAAATCACGATGACCGGTGGCAGTCAGCGCTTAATAGTACATATGCTAATAACCAGTAAGGCGCCGTAGTTGGCGATGAACGAGCGAGCGCGAAATAAATGTATGGTGAATTTCAAGCCGATCGGGCAAGTAGTTCCTGAGATAAAAAAAGGTGCGCACGTGCGCACGTGCAGAGGCACCCCACCCATGACTTGTGGGTAGGCGGCGGCGGAGGGGTCCCTAACCATACACCAAATTTGAACACAATCGACTCAGCCGTTCCTGAGATATAAAATAGAGGTGTGCACGTGTGCACGTGCAGAGGCACCCCATCCCTGCCTTGTGGGAAACTGGCGGTTGAGAGGTCCCTAAACACACACCAAATTTGAACACAATCGGCTCAGCCATTCCTGAGATATATTATAGAGGTGAGCACGTGCACACGTGCAGAGGCACTCCACCCCTGACTTGTGGAAAGACAACGGCTGAGAGGT
Organism: Chirona hameri; assembly: GCA_036785665.1. Lineage (NCBI taxonomy): Eukaryota > Metazoa > Arthropoda > Thecostraca > Balanomorpha > Balanidae > Chirona > Chirona hameri. The sequence goes on along the minus strand of JAXIVJ010000318.1, from coordinate 136,898 downwards.
CCCTAACCACACACCAAATTAGAACGCAATCGGTTCAGCCGTTCCTGAGATATCAAATAGGGGTGTGCACGGGCGCACGTACAGAGGCACCCCACCCCTGACTTGTGGAAAATTGGCGGCTGAGGGGCCCCTAACCACACACCAAATTTGCACACAATCGGCTCAGCCGTTGCAGAGTTTTTGCGAAAAAAACACTTTTCAACACCCCTCACGCGGCACGCGCCACGCGCAGTGGTAGTCACCCACATGAGTCAGCACTGGTCTCAAACAGGGTAGATTGGATGGGGCTGCTCAGCAAAGAAGTCAGCTTGTCAATCGGATGTGTGGTTGCAGAGATATGAGCTCAAAAGCGTCGCCACGGGTCGGGCCGGGCCGGGCCGCTCATATTCAGATTTTTCCCATATACCACGGAAAGACGAGCAAGCGCTTCGCGCTCGCTCGTAATAACTGTATACATATGAACCAAACTGTAACAAACAAGTAGTAACAGTGCAAATGGTTTGAAAGCAGCAAGGGGCAGAACGACTTTTCCGCGCATAAATGGTCCCTGTGGACCTGGAGGAGCCTGGAGGGAGATGGCTTGGGGAGATGGTCCTGGCCTGGTTCCCACTATTAGCTCTTCGGTCCAGCAATCTGGGCACCGCTGGAGCAGCTTCCGGGTGCCGATGTCCGCATCTTTGCGTTCGCGTCGCCTTTTTTGGAACTCGGCAGACTAGCTAAACATGTAGCCCGCTTGCAAATTAATATTTTATGAAGGGAGTGGGCCCTGGTGGAATTCAGCTTCCCATTTTCCAAATTTGTATAAGCAATTGCGAAACTTGTGTCATGCCGAGAAATTTCCACTTTTTGACTGTGGATAGCTAAACTTTGACTGCTGCAAAGGCAGTTTTTACGATAAATTGTTAACTTCGTGTGTGTGTGTGTGTGTGTGTGTGTGTGTGTGTGGGGGGGGGGGGTGTCAACCACCCCTCCTGAGAGTGGGGGGTCGGGGGGACTTTCCCCCGATCCTCCCGTCGGCGACGTCCCTGCATGTTACGGATTAAATTTCCTTCGTGTTCCTTTCGGAGCAGCGGTGTGTCGAAGGGAAAACGAAGGAAATTTCATCCGTAATTGACTGAGCCCATTTCCACGTCGCAGGGGTGTATGATCATATTCAGTTGAGGCATATGCATACCGAAGGGGGGGGGGGGGACGGCAATCGCCCCTCCTGAAGGTATGTACGTGCCCCCTTGACCGTATGTGCCCCTTTAGAAATAGGGCCCGAAGGGCCCTATTTCGAGAGAAAAATCCCATTTAACACGCGCAGTGGAAGGGGGGGGGGGGGGCACTTTTGTGCCCCCCACACTTGTTTTCCGTAAATAGCTCGCAAACGAAGCGGCGCAGGGCCGTGTTTTCTACGCGACATTTACGCCAACTCAATAGCGGATCCTTTGACATAAGACAAATCAAAAAGGTCGATACATTTTTGAGTTATATGGATTTGCATTCCAAGATGGCGGCCAGAATCGAGGTCGGCAAAGCGATATCTTCGGAACCAACAGTCAGATCGAGATGATTCAAACGCCATTCGGTAGACAATGTCAATGTTCATCCCCTGAAACAATGTTGGACACATTGCTGGTGATCTGTGACGTCACATACGTCAAATTCCCAAAATTGTGACATTTGGACAGATTTGACCTTCGTGACTTCGTTTGACCTAAGATATTGACTGAAGGTCACTATTTTTTTGAAAATGTAGACCATCGTAGCACCTACATACCCTGTAAGTTTGCTCGTTTTAGCTCTCATACTTTCGGAGATCTTAGGGGGGGGGGGGGGGGGGGGGGGGGGCACTAAAGTGCCCCCCCCCTCCACTGCGTGTTAGTGGCATACCCCTCTCCACTGCGCGTGTTAAATAAAAAATGTTGAAAATATGCCCCTCTAAAAGATAGTGGGCCAAATCCGATTAGTTTTTTTTTGGTGGGGTACCTTATGCCCCCTGATCAAAAATCCCCCCCCCTGGTGTGAATCCTGGGTACGCCACTGAGTTGACGGGGCTTCAGCCCCCCCCCCTCCCACACACACACACACTTGGCTTCAGCCACCCCAACTTGGACGAGGAAGTGGGTCAAATCCGGGGAGAAATCTGCATTTTGGTGGATTTGTTTTTCTCAATTTATTCCGAATGTTTTTGAATGGATGGATTTACGAGGTCAGACCCCGCGCTAAGCATAGCTTGTTACGCAGGCCCTGACCCCACCACCCGATCAAGCAATTCCTGGCGTCCGGCAGAATTTAGAAGCGAAAGTTGTACGTGCCCGACATACCTGGACACGGTCCGCCCCGCCCTCTGACGTCACCTGACCTTGAGTGCGACCGCTGCCACCGGCCACATACCATCCCAGTCAGGGGCAAATAGCGAGCGCCGAAGCGACTCGAACCCGGGCTGCCACTACCGGGTGAAGTCAGAAGTCCGGCGCTCTCCCAACTGAGCTACAGGGGCGGATTTTAATGATACTTTAAGCGATTTTTCCAGCTCAGCCACCTCCCCCCCCCCACCACCCACAACTTTTCTGGAGAAGCTACGCCCCTGCCAAGTCGTATTTTTCATCTTCCAATCTTTATTTTAATAGGAATTACATGCAAACTAGAATCAGCTTCCGCCATAAAAAGTGGGGCTCAACCCCCCGGTTTTCAAAAGTGAGGGGTCGCGACCCCCCCCCCGTCAGCGACGCCCCTGCACTATAGCACCCCGACGTCAACGTCTGGTTGATGACGCGAAGACAGCATAGCTAGTGTCCGGCAATGCAGCCTGGCTGGTTAGACTGAGCCGCAGCACACATCTGTAATGCGGGTTAGCCTATCTTTCAGGCAAGCCGATCCTCCGCCGTCAGACGCAGCACACACAAGGCATGCCTTACAATAAAACGGCTTTTCTTATTTGACAATGCAATCGTATGATCACATGAATATTTCGCATCTTTGAAATAAACTAGGTATGACAACTTCATAGAAGGATTAACAAACAAACAAATATAAGTAGAACGAAATAATACTATACCTACTGTAAACGTCAGACCGTTTGAGGCCACGCTTTTCAGCGATAGCGGCCTTTGAGCGCATCACCTGGTACGAGCGAATTTCTTGTAAAAGACTAAATAAACCCAACTAATAGCATGGAATGTTAAAAAACACCGGTAAAGTACACTCACTCCTAATAATCCGGTAACTTTAAAGACTAAAATGAATTACAGGCCAGACGGTCTTTCGCCCGATCGCTAGTTCATCGGTTGGAATGCGGCAGGCTCCTCCTACTCGATACCTGTGTTATACCTTAGTTTGTCGTCCACCCTTCAATGACGATACATTATTCAATACTAAAGCGGTTTAGTTACGCCACACACCAAAACCATGTTACCATTCTTAGCATGGTGATTGAGGCAAGTCACCATTCAGCTAACTAAACCAGCTGGCATGCAAATGTGTCATGAGCCGGTAGAGCGACACCACTATCCTGTAGCGTTGTCAGTGTCCAAACTCGATAAGAGCCATTGCCATCGCGCCAGGCGTGGTTCATCGGGGCGGAACGGCCGCGGCTCGACGACAAGCGCCGCCCTCTCAGTCACTCGATCGGAACACTAACTGAGTGGCCGCAAATTGATGGCCAGTGACGTCATGTCGGCGGCAGATTAGAGATGGATGTTGCTTTAATGAAGGTTAGTGCATCTATTAGTAAAGGAATCTTGAGTGCATCAGCATCAGGGAATGTCTGCCAATCATGAGGCTGTCCGGCAACGTCTGGGACGGAATACCAGTGCCCCTTTATAGCGAAAATGTGACTGAGAATAATCACTCAGGCATATGAGATACTTCAGAAAATGGACCAGAGGAAGTATTTGACTGCACAGCAGGCAAACATTAAAGCATCCAGATACTGCATTGTAAGCCATACGGTGGTCTATATGACACTGATCACTGATCAGTTTCAACCACGTCGCCGACAGGTCGCGGTCTGAGTTCCATTATTGGAAGTTGTCGTATAAGCCACCGCTGTGGTCTTCGCCGGTAACCACCGAGCGGACCCGCCGCTCCCACCTGAACACGTGAGCTCGGCTGGAAAGCATTTCACTTACATTGCAGTTTCGGACTCCAGGCTTTCATGACCTCGGGGCAGAGGGTCCAGCATACAACCGCACGAAACAGGGGCAGCCAAAAACCTGGCGGTGCTCGCTGTAGGGCCCCGCTCACATACATAGTCTACATTTTCACAATGCCATACTGCCTCGTACACCCGGACATAAATTTGTGTGTCTAACAAGATTACCGCACTAGGCTCATAAACTAACGCCTCCTTATTCGGCAGCCTGCCACAGTTGCCATAAAACCAACAATCTCGCTCAAACACACTGCAATGTTCACGACACTCATATCTTAAACACACGCTCTCCCTCAGCGCGTCCCACGAAACCCTGCACCACCGTCCGTCAAACCCACAGTCGAGTGGTGGAACTTTATCAAATGGGTTGTGGGGGCCCCGGGCCCAACGGCCGAATGCTTATAGTTGAAACTAAATGTCCAATACCATTTAGGATATATATATATATATATATATATATATATATATATATATATATATATATATATATATATATATATATATGTATATATATGTATATAAAGTAAGTATAGTTGTTATAAAATATGCTGATTATAAAACTATTCCAATTATTCCAATTATGGAGCTGTTTTGTCCGTTTCATACCGGAAAAATAGCCAAACAAGTATTTTCTTCTCTCCAATTTCCATCTTTCAGCCCATAAAATTGACAAATTACTAGTTAACTGAAATTGATAGGTAAACACTCACTGGTCATATCTTTCGGTTTTTAAAGGACAGCAACACAATTTCGAAGCCGTAAAATGTTAAAATATCGCCTTCGGTGGCCAATTAAAAATGCTTCTGAAAAATACGTTGCCCATACATACTCCTCACATGCCAGCCGGAGTCGGCAAAATTTAACTGACTCCGACAAAAATTACCGACTCCAATAGACTCAGATTCCGACTCCGAGTCTGCGAGACTGCTTCCGACCGACCAATGGCTCTATCAGCCTGGCTAAGGGCTCTCCAGAATGACCGAGAGCTCTCTCAGACTGGCACCGGGCCCTCTTAGACAAGCGTAAGACCCTCTCAGACCGGATAGTGGTAATCTCTTGGGGACTTCCACTCTTAGGCTGGAAACACGCCTCCAACGAGGCCCGCTCAGGCTGACCGAGGGCTCATCAGGTCAACCAAGAACCCCTCAGGCCCCCAAGGACCCCCTCGGTTTACCTCCTGGAGGGGCCATGACCCTTAGGCCCCTGGACATTATGGTCCGATGGCCTTTGATGGCTCGATCCCCTCGATGTTCCTCCGTATCAAACGTATTATTTTATCACGAATGTTGGATATTTAGGATATTGCAATACCAGGAAGCCAAAAAAGCTGCATTAACTATCAGCCATAGATTCCAGTCAAACAATACATTTACAACACATTTCATTCAACACCATTTAAGTAGAGCACCCCGATGGCTAATTGTTCATGCTCCCACTCCGCTATTCGCTAATCTGAACGCTTGAACCTTGTATCCACGGACTTGTTAGCAGAAGACAATCCTTGCTACCAACTTATCCATTATATCATAATCGAAAAGCAGTCGCAGATGGAATCACAATGCTCGTATAGTTCTAAGATGGAATACTCCTAAAATCCTAAGATGGAATCACATTTTGCGTATTTCATCACATCAAGATGTGATGAAATACGAACTACTTTATAATTAAAAACAGAACAATCTGTACGAGTAGTCCTCGACATTTGGGAGGGGCACACATTTTTGAAAACATTGGGGGGGGGGGGCCCTCCCAAAGATATATAAAGTTCCGCCCCTGCCACATTCTCATTCACGTCCTTACGCCATCCCCTAAACCACGCCTTCTCTCATCGCATTGCAATTTCCAAAGCCTCCCACATCCGTCCCTGAAAAGCGCGCCTCCTCCGCGATCCGTACAAAGCCGGCGACAGTCGTCTCAGAAGTCTCCGTGGGCCGGCGGCCGTCCTGGCGAGCCCCCGGCGGCCATTATCCTCAACCGACGGCGGCCATCGCACCGAACGGCCCGTCATAACCGTAGCAGGCGCCACCTAATCGACGGTCGGCGAGCGGCGGCAGCGTTTCAGCCGGCCGGCCGGCGGTGTCGCTCAGCCTAGTCAGCAGGTGTCCGAGCGGCACCGCCAGCCGGCAGCAGCAGCTTTTCAGCCGGCCGGCGGTGTCGCTCAGCCTAGTCAGCAGGTGTCCGAGCGGCACCGCCAGCCGGCAGCAGCTTTTCAGCCGGCCGGCGGTGTCGCTCAGCCTAGTCAGCAGGTGTCCGAGCGGCACCGCCAGCCGGCAGCAGCGGCGGCAGCTTTTCAGCCGGCCGGCGGTGTCGCTCAGCCTAGTCAGCAGGTGTCCGAGCGGCACCGCCAGCCGGCAGCAGCGGCGGCAGCTTTTCAGCCGGCCGGCGGTGTCGCTCAGCCTAGTCAGCAGATGTCCGAGCGGCACCGCCAGCCGGCAGCAGCGGCGGCAGCTTTTCAGCCGGCCGGCGGTGTCGCTCAGCCTAGTCAGCAGGTGTCCGAGCGGCACCGCCAGCCGGCAGCAGCGGCGGCAGCTTTTCAGCCGGCCGGCGGTGTCGCTCAGCCTAGTCAGCAGGTGTCCGAGCGGCACCGCCAGCCGGCAGCAGCGGCGGCAGCTTTTCAGCCGGCCGGCGGTGTCGCTCAGCCTAGTCAGCAGGTGTCCGAGCGGCACCGCCAGCCGGCAGCGGCAGCAGCGGCAGCTTTTCAGCCGGCCGGCGGTGTCGCTCAGCCTAGTCAGCAGGTGTCCGAGCGGCACCGCCAGCCGGCAGCGGCAGCAGCGGCAGCTTTTCAGCCGGCCGGCGGTGTCGCTCAGCCTAGTCAGCAGGTGTCCGAGCGGCACCGCCAGCCGGCAGCAGCGGCAGCAGCTTTTCAGCCGGCCGGCGGTGTCGCTCAGCCTAGTCAGCAGGTGTCCGAGCGGCACCGCCAGCCGGAAGCGGCGGCGGCAGCTTTTCAGCCGGCCGGCGGTGTCGCTCAGCCTAGTCAGCAGGTGTCCGAGCGGCACCGCCAGCCGGCAGCGGCAGCAGCGGCAGCTTTTCAGCCGGCCGGCGGTGTCGCTCAGCCTAGTCAGCAGGTGTCCGAGCGGCACCGCCAGCCGGCAGCAGCGGCGGCAGCTTTTCAGCCGGCCGGCGGTGTCGCTCAGCCTAGTCAGCAGGTGTCCGAGCGGCACCGCCAGCCGGCAGCAGCGGCGGTAGCTTTTCAGCCGGCCGGCGGTGTCGCTCAGCCTAGTCAGCAGGTGTCCGAGCGGCACCGCCAGCCGGCAGCGGCAGCAGCGGCAGCTTTTCAGCCGGCCGGCGGTGTCGCTCAGCCTAGTCAGCAGGTGTCCGAGCGGCACCGCCAGACGGCAGCGGCAGCAGCTTTTCAGCCGGCCGGCGGTGTCGCTCAGCCTAGTCAGCAGGTGTCCGAGCGGCACCGCCAGCCGGCAGCAGCAGCTTTTCAGCCGGCCGGCGGTGTCGCTCAGCCTAGTCAGCAGGTGTCCGAGCGGCACCGCCAGCCGGCAGCAGCGGCGGCAGCTTTTCAGCCGGCCGGCGGTGTCGCTCAGCCTAGTCAGCAGGTGTCCGAGCGGCACCGCCAGCCGGCAGCGGCAGCAGCGGCAGCTTTTCAGCCGGCCGGCGGTGTCGCTCAGCCTAGTCAGCAGGTGTCCGAGCGGCACCGCCAGCCGGCAGCGGCAGCAGCTTTTCAGCCGGCCGGCGGTGTCGCTCAGCCTAGTCAGCAGGTGTCCGAGCGGCACCGCCAGCCGGCAGCAGCAGCTTTTCAGCCGGCCGGCAGTGTCGCTCAGCCTAGTCAGCAGGTGTCCGAGCGGCACCGCCAGCCGGCAGCGGCAGCAGCTTTTCAGCCGGCCGGCGGTGTCGCTCAGCCTAGTCAGCAGGTGTCCGAGCGGCACCGCCAGCCGGCAGCAGCAGCGGCGGCAGCTTTTCAGCCGGCCGGCGGTGTCGCTCAGCCTAGTCAGCAGGTGTCCGAGCGGCACCGCCAGCCGGCAGCAGCGGCGGCAGCTTTTCAGCCGGCCGGCGGTGTCGCTCAGCCTAGTCAGCAGGTGTCCGAGCGGCACCGCCAGCCGGCAGCGGCAGCGGCGGCGGCACCACGGCACACCGTCACGCGCCGCCTACAGCACAACGGCTCGGGCACGCGTGAAATCCCATTTTGAGCAGCTTATTTCGAAAATAATACGCCCATCGGTTAAGCCGGTACTGTAAAACGAAACAAACATGTTGCACGTAACCGGTAAAACGCCTTTTTGGGCGATGACCGAGTGGGCGCGCACTGGTAAAGCTAAAACAGGTTTTACATATGAAACGGTACGGGAGCACACGTGGTAGTAACACATAGTCATTTTAGTCCTTTTAGTCCTCCATACAAATTGACAGGCCTCCATGCATGCCAACATAAAAATTAAGTTTTATTAAATTGTACATGATCTCCTTTCTCGAATCCGCCAAAAGGGAGTACGTCTGAGCGCTGCATGCTTCAGCGTATAAAAAAACGAATGCTTAGATAAATCAATCAATTTTTGATCAAGAATGATTTTGCTCATTTCGACGTCTGCAGGTGCCACGCGCTGTGGTACCACCCATATCAGAACGCACCATAACAAAATTAAAATTGCTTTGATGGTCCTATCCAATGGCGAAAACCCGATATCAATTGAAGCAGTGGTTGCTAAGTTATTAGCTTCCGAAAAACGTCTGTATGGCCGGGCCGGCTCAAATGTAAATTTGTCTAGTAAGTTGACGAGAAACCTCACGGGCGATTCGCGCCCGCTCGGTAATAAGACAGTCTGGGACATATTACATAAATGTGACAATTAGTTAACGCATATGTTGAAAATGGTCGCCGCTTCACTATAAGCGGTGCCATTGTCAGCAAAGATGTTCCAATGTCTCGTTCAGAAACAAAACAACTGCCGCTTTATTCTTGATCTAAACAAAAAATAGCAGAAGATACCATATTAAATTGTTTCAAAAACCGTACATATTTGGATATTGGGCACAAAAAGGCGTTAGGCTATATTTCATGAGCGTGTAGAATCCGGCTAATAATGCTAGCCATCACCTTGTTGAGCGCCACTATTACCGGTTGACGTGCCTCCGAGTACCTCTGGGTGCCAGCAGTGCCAGCAGTGCCAGCAGTGCAGCTACTCAGGCCACTCCGCGTCCTCCACACATCTCTCTCGCCGCAACTCATTTCCTGGCGGCGGCCGCCGTCCCGGTCCGGGAGCCGGGGAGCCGCCCCCCATCGCGCTGCCACCACCACCCTGCACGGCCCTCTCCGACCGCATATCGACCAGGTCCAGGTCCAGCTCCGGCCCCGGCCCGCCCGTCCCCGTCCCGTACCGACCCGTCCCGACCCCGGGCCGCTCCGTCTTCCCGATGTCACGACCTTACCCGGCGCTGCCGGCGCTACACAATGCCGGGAGATCTGTGCCGTGTGCCGGGCCGGTCGGCCGGCTGCTCCATCAGGTCGGGCCGCCGCGCCGGGCCGCCTGCTCAGGATGGAGAGGCCAGGCCGGCCGGCTGAACCAGTGGGCGGGATAAAACAAGTGGACAGAGGACAGGGCAGTGGACGGTGGACAGTGGACAGTGGACAGTGGACAGTGAACAGTGAAAAGTGCATAGAGAATAGAGGTCAGTAGACATTTGGACATAGGACAGTGAACAGTGGACAGCAGGCGATGGACAAAGGAGAGTTGGACATACGAAAGTTGACAGTGAACGGTGGGCAGCAGACTATGGTCCGCGGAGTACGATGGACAGAGGACAGAGGCCGATGGACAGAGGACATGACAGAGGACAGAGGCCGATGGACAGAGGACATGACAGAGGACAGAGGCCGATGGACAGAGGACAGAGGCCGATGGACAGAAGGACAGAGGCCGATGGACAGAGGACAGAGGCCGATGGACAGAGGACAGAGGCCGATGGACAGAGGACAGAGACCGATGGACAGAGGACAGAGGCCGATGGACAGAAGGGCAGAGGCCGATGGACAGAAGGACATAGGCCGATGGACAGAGGACAGAGGCCGATGAACAGAGGACAAAGGCCGATGGACAAAGGACAGAGGCCGATGGACAGAGGACAGAGGCCGATGGACAGAGGACAGAGGCCGATGGCAGAAGGACAGAGGCCGATGGACAGAGGACAGAGGCCGATGGACAGAGGACAGAGGACAGGGGACAGAGGACAGAGGCCGATGGACAGATGACAGAGGACAGAGGCCGATGGAAAGAGGACAGAGGCCGATGGACAGAGGCCGATGGACAGAGGCCGATGGACAGAGGCCGATGGACAGAGGCCGATGGACAGAGGCCGATGGACAGAGGCCGATGGACAGAGGCCGATGGACAGAGGCCGATGGACAGAGGACAGAGGACAGAGGCCGATGTACAGGACAGAGGCCGATGGACAGAGGACAGAGGCCGACGGACAGAGGACAGAGCACGGCAGGAGTACTGCGCCGTGGGGGGAGCACCATAACCCGCCATAGACGGCCGTCTGGCCTGCAGTGACGCCCGTCCACTGCAGACTAATGCTGCAGTCCACTGCATTAGTCTGCTGCCCGTCCACTGCAGACTAATGCTGCGGCCGGGACCAGGCGGACCCGGCCGGGACCAGACGGACCCGACCGGGACCAGGCGGACCCGGCCGGGACCAGGCGGACCCGACCGGGACCAGGCGGACCCGGCCGGGACCAGGCGGACCCGGCCGTCTGTCCGTCAGCCCACCGCCAGCGGCACAGGGCGGCTGACGTCAGCCGGGGCTCTGCGCTCTGGCACGCTCCGTTATCATACCGCCTCGCAACAGAGCAGAACACGTGTAGCTGACGGGGTCGTGAGCGCCACTACCCGACTGACGGGGTCGTGAGCGCCACCACCCGACTGACGGGCCACCACCCGGCTGACGGGGTCGTGAGCGCCACCACCCGACTGACGGGGTCGTGAGCGCCACTACCCGACTGACGGGCCACTACCCGGCTGACGGGGTCGTGCGCGCCACTACCCGGCTGACGGGGTCGTGCGCGCCACTACCCCGACTGACGGGGTCGTGAGCGCCACTACCCGACTGACGGGCCACTACCCGGCTGACGGGGTCGTGCGCGCCACTACCCGGCTGACGGGGTCGTGCGCGCCACTACCCCGACTGACGGGGTCGTGAGCGCCACTACCCGACTGACGGGCCACTACCCGGCTGACGGGGTCGTGAGCGCCACTACCCCGACTGACGGGGTCGTGCGCGCCACTACCCCGACTGACGGGGTCGTGAGCGCCACTACCCGACTGACGGGCCACTACCCGGCTGACGGGGTCGTGCGCGCCACTACCCGGCTGACGGGGTCGTGCGCGCCACTACCCCGACTGACGGGGTCGTGAGCGCCACTACCCGGCTGACGGGATCGTGAGCGCCACTACCCCGACTGACGGCGTCGTGAGCGCCACTACCCCGACTGACGGCGTCGTGAGCGCCACTACCCCGACTGACGGGCCTCTACCCGGCTGACGGGGTCGTGAGCGCCACTACCCCGACTGACGGGCCACTACCCCGACTGACGGGGTCGTGCGCGCCACTACCCGACTGACGGGCCACTACCCGGCTGACGGGGTCGTGAGCGCCACTACCCCGACTGACGGGGTCGTGAGCGCCACTACCCCGACTGACGGGCCACTACCCCGACTGACGGGGTCGTGCGCGCCACTACCCGACTGACGGGCCACTACCCGGCTGACGGGGTCGTGCGCGCCACTACCCCGACTGACGGGGTCGTGCGCGCCACTACCCGGCTGACGGGCGATTGCCTGACCTCGCTCGTCAGCCATCACGCTAACGAACCGTTTGATGTGATTCGTAAGCAGCCGACACACACCAGTGAAGCGACTGGTATCAACCTCGTGTTTGGTCCAATGACAATGATCAAATAAGCTGTCTCAATACAATAATGGCACTCTTCAGTGTACGTCAAATCAATATCACCTACTAACACAATATTTCGAAAAGGCTCTGATCAAGAGTAACGGTATTTCATTTTCCAATGCAATTTGCGATGATGATTAGGGCTTTAGGGCGCCTCAACTAATTAGTTACATGGTGCCCATCCAATGCAATTTGATAACATCAGAAGCAATATATCCTTATCGTTCAATCCATGGCGGCGATCAAGATAACATTATCCCAGAAGCGCACGATCCATCAGTGTGCTTCCGCTGATGCCCCGCAGTCAATGGTTGACTGATAGAGCAAATTGATAAGTAAATGACAAAAGAAATGCCACAGTGGCCCAGTAACCAATGCGTATTTTCTCCTACAAACGCAGACATTGGTCATGGTCATGGTCAATCAATTATGCTAGTTTTTACATATTTCGATAAAATTGAAAACACTGGCAAGTTTACATTTTCTGTAACAAAATAATATACCTTATGACCAACACACAAAGCACACACAAAGTATTTGTATTACATTATATAAAACATTGATAAACACGGTATGTCTCGCCCAGTCAGGACTCTGACTGTTGCACAGCCTCTATGCTCACCTGAGCAGTATGATCTTGATGACCGGACCTGGCAGACCCTTGATGATGGCAGAGGCGTTCAGGTGGCAGCGGCCGTGTAGTACCTGACCATTAACCTGTGGGCGCGGACAGGTCTAGATTAACACGGACAGACGGGACCTGACCATTAACCTGCGGACACAGACAGGTCGAGATTAACACGGACAGACGGGACCTGACCATTAACCTGTGGACACAGACAGGTCGAGATTAACACGGACAGACGGGACCTGGCCATTAACCTGCGGACACAGACAGGTCGAGATTAACACGGACAGACGGGACCTGACCATTAACCTGCGGACACAGACAGGTCGAGATTAACCTGCGGACAGACGGGACCTGACCATTAACCTGCGGACACAGACAGGTCGAGATTAACACGGACAGACGGGACCTGACCATTAACCTGCGGACACAGACAGGTCGAGATTAACCTGCGGACAGACGGGACCTGACCATTAACCTGCGGACACAGACAGGTCGAGATTAACACGGACAGACGGGACCTGACCATTAACCTGTGGACACAGACAGGTCGAGATTAACACGGACAGACGGGACCTGACCATTAACCTGCGGACACAGACATGTCGAGATTAACCTGCGGACAGACGGGACCTGACCATTAACCTGCGGACACAGACAGGTCGAGATTAACCTGCGGACAGACGGGACCTGACCATTAACCTGCGGACACAGACAGGTCGAGATTAACACGGACAGACGGGACCTGACCATTAACCTGTGGACACAGACAGGTCGAGATTAACACGGACAGACGGGACCTGACCATTAACCTGCGGACACAGACAGGTCGAGATTAACACGGACAGACGGCACCTGACCATTAACCTGCGGACACAGACAGGTCGAGATTAACCTGCGGACAGACGGGACCTGACCATTAACCTGCGGACACAGACAGGTCGAGATTAACACGGACAGACGGCACCTGACCATTAACCTGCGAACACAGACAGGTCGAGATTAACACGGACAGACGGGACCTGACCATTAACCTGTGGACACAGACAGGTCGAGATTAACCTGCGGACAGACGGGACCTGACCATTAACCTGTGGACACAGACAGGTCGAGATTAACACGGACAGACGGGACCTGACCATTAACCTGCGGACACAGACAGGTCGAGATTAACCTGCGGACAGACGGGACCTGACCATTAACCTGTGGACACAGACAGGTCGAGATTAACACGGACAGACGGGACCTGACCATTAACCTGTGGACACAGACAGGTCGAGATTAACACGGACAGACGGGACCTGACCATTAACCTGTGGACACAGACAGGTCGAGATTAACACGGACAGACGGGACCTGACCATTAACCTGCGGACACAGACAGGTCGAGATTAACCTGCGGACAGACGGGACCTGACCATTAACCTGTGGACACAGACAGGTCGAGATTAACACGGACAGACGGCACCTGACCATTAACCTGCGGACACAGACAGGTCGAGATTAACACGGACATACGGAACCTGACCATTAACCTGCGGACACAGACAGGTCGAGATTAACACGGACAGACGGCACCTGACCATTAACCTGCGAACACAGACAGGTCGAGATTAACACGGACAGACGGGACCTGACCATTAACCTGTGGACACAGACAGGTCGAGATTAACACGGACAGACGGGACCTGACCATTAACCTGTGGACACAGACAGGTCGAGATTAACACGGACAGACAAGACGATAAATACAGGCCAGATGAATACAGACAGCGACAGAATGCCAACGTATTCACAGTCATGCACAGAGCCAGACGCGGAAGGAGTCAAGGCGTCAGCGATATCCGGAGAGATCGCTGTCTGGTTGATTGCGCCTCTTCTTCCCTTTCCTCCTTCCACGAACGCTGCGCTCTGACAGAGGCACGTCGGATAGAATCGGAATCGCTCTGCCCTCGGGCCAGCGAGTTTACAGGCAATCTATGGGATGAGATGAGACGCTGCATCACCTCCGACAGACGTGACCTGGAGGCGGGGCTCTCAGCTCTGTCCGCCGACCAAGCGACCCGACAGACGTGACCTGGAGGCGGGGCTCTCAGCTCTGTCCGCCGACCAAGCGACCCGACAGACGTGACCTGGAGGCGGGGCTCTCAGCTCTGTCCGCCGACCAAGCGACCCGACAGACGTGACCTGGAGGCGGGGCTCTCAGCTCTGTCCGCCGACCAAGCGACCCGACAGACGTGACCTGGAGGCGGGGCTCTCAGCTCTGTCCGCCGACCAAGCGACCCGACAGACGTGACCTGGAGGCGGGGCTCTCAGCTCTGTCCGCCGACCAAGCGACCCGACAGACGTGACCTGGAGGCGGGGCTCTCAGCTCTGTCCGCCGACCAAGCGACCCGACAGACGTGACCTGGAGGCGGGGCTCTCAGCTCTGTCCGCCGACCAAGCGACCCGACAGACGTGACCTGGAGGCGGGGCTCTCAGCTCTGTCCGCCGACCAAGCGACCCGACAGACGTGACCTGGAGGCGGGGCTCTCAGCTCTGGCCGCCGACCAAGCGACCCGACAGACGTGACCTGGAGGCGGGGCTCTCAGCTCTGGCCGCCGACCAAGCGACCCGACAGACGTGACCTGGAGGCGGGGCTCTCAGCTCTGGCCGCCGACCAAGCGACCCGACAGACGTGACCTGGAGGCGGGGCTCTCAGCTCTGTCCGCCGACCAAGCGACCCGACAGACGTGACCTGGAGGCGGGGCTCTCAGCTCTGGCCGCCGACCAAGCGACCCGACAGACGTGACCTGGAGGCGGGGCTCTCAGCTCTGTCCGCCGACCAAGCGACCAACCAATCACATCAAACACGCAGGCATTCCTAATCAATATAGCAAATTATATTAACACGCGCAGTGGAGGGTGGGGACACTTTTGTGACCCCCCCCCCCCACATGTTGTTCGTTAATATTTATAAAACGAAGCGGAGCACAGCGGTGTTTGTTGCATGACATTAACGCCAACTCAATAGCGGATCGTTTGACGCAATCAAAATCAAAATCGGTCGATAAATTGTTGAGTTATATGGATTTGTATTCCAAGATGGCGGCCAGAATCGCGGTCGGCAAATCGATATCTTCGGAATTAACAGTCGGATCGAGATGAATCAAACGCCATTCGGTAGAAAATGTCAATGTTCATCCCAGGAAACAATGTAAATATTCATCCCAGGAAACAATGTCAATGTTCATCCCCGGAAACAATTTGGGACACATTGCTGGTGACCTGTGACGTCACAGAGGCTAAATTAAAAATTGTAACATTTTGTCAGATGACCTTCGTGACCTCGTTTGACCTTGAAGATAATGACAGAAGGGCTTAAAAAAATGTAGATAATCATAGCACCTACCTACCCTGTAAGTTTCATCATTCTAGCTCTCATACTTTCGGAGATATTAGGGGAGCACTAAAGTGCCCTCCTCTCCACTGCGTGTTAGTAGCATACCCCTCTCCACTGCGCGTGTTAGCTGAGCGAGTTATTTGATTATTTAATGGGAATTCCATCCATTTGGGTCACGTGAGTGGCTTCGAACCAGCGACACAATAACAGAAGAGTTTAGAGTTTTGTAACCTGAAATTCCTTTTTCAGTCATTTCACTGAATTCAAACAGAAAACTTCGCATCCGGCCTTCGTGCCAAAGTTCCGAAACGTGCCGCACGAGACAATATTGCAGGGCCACTAAAAACAAATGCCTTAACTTAAAACTGGTCTTCAGGGTCAGGTTTCCTTTTGGGCCGTGTCTAAAGGGATGCTGATTTCGAGTCCCGCGCGAAATGCCCCTACGTAATGAGTTTACAATATTATTCTCTCAGCCACAGAGACGGTACGAACAGAGCATCAGTATTTTACGCAGGCTCCGGCTATAACTTGTCTTTGTGAATGACTAAACTATGTCTATAGAACTCTGAAATTTAACGCCGACAAGAAACCAAGTTGAAGACTTGGATATCGGTTCAGATAACCATGGGGAGTCGCGTCATATTGCCGTGCAGGGAATTTTAAGGTTTCCGAAGTGGCACCGTTTCTGCTCGATTTGATTTGGAGATGAAGCCGGTCCCACAGAAGCCGGACCGGTCCCACGGAAGCCGGACCGGTCACACGCCGGTCACAGCCAAAGCACATTTTCTCAGCCACAGCCACCCGTTTCCCGGTGACAAATTCGGAATATTCATGTCCTTTTACACAACAATACCTTCATACAGATAATACCTTCATATAATCTGTATGGCCTGGCAACACAAATGCCAGCACTGTGTTCGTGAGTCTTTGTCCTGGGCTCCACCAGAAACTTTTTCTCTTCTGCCAGAAAAACCATAGACAAACAGCGTCTCGTTAAGCCGGCGGAAAAACTCCATTTCCCTGAGAACACTGTGTGTTGATAATATGTCGACAAATCATCTGTGGGCTCCTCGGGGCAGCCGGCCGCTATGCGGGCTGTCTGTTTACTCAGTCGAACGGCGGGCCGGGCGGCCGCGGCGGTCCATCATATCCGCCCTCGGCTCTCGGCGGTACAGGGCCGACCGACTGCTGCCGGACCGCCCCGGCCAGCCCACGGACCGCCGCTCACACCGCAGATACAACACTGACCAAAATTGGCCAAGCGCTTACGAAAACAAATCAAAGACGTAAAAACAGCATACCGTGCCGTGTTTATCTTCTGAATCCTCGGACCTGCATAAGTGGTAAGTTTTCGATGAATATATGCTTTGAGCGCTATTCACGCGGCAGGCGTTCAAAGTTGTCCGCTATTCACGCGACAGGCGTTCAAAGTTGTCCGCTATTCACGCGACAGGCGTTCAAAGTTGTCCGCTATTCACGCGACAGGCGTTCAAAGTTGTCCGCTATTCACGCGACAGGCGTTCAAAGTTGTCCGCTATTCACGCGACAGGCGTTCAAAGTTGTCCTAGTCGTACAGCGTTTTGTGGCCATCTTTCTCGCCTCTGATTGGGCTGCCTACTGAGCGACTGTACCGGACAGTATTCACGCGACAGGCGTTCAAAGTTGTCCTAGTCGTACAGCGTTTTGTGGCCATCTTTTTCGCCTCTGATTGGGCTGCCTACTGAGCGACTGTACCGGACAGTATTCACGCGACAGGCGTTCAAAGTTGTCCTAGTCGTACAGCGTTTTGTGGCCATCTTTCTCGCCTCTGATTGGGCTGCCTACTGAGCGACTGTACCGGACAGTATTCACGCGACAGGCGTTCAAAGTTGTCCTAGTCGTACAGCGTTTTGTGGCCATCTTTCTCGCCTCTGATTGGGCTGCCTACTGAGCGACTGTACCGGACAGTATTCACGCGACAGGCGTTCAAAGTTGTCCTAGTCGTACAGCGTTTTGTGGCCATCTTTCTCGCCTCTGATTGGGCTGCCTACTGAGCGACTGTACCGGACAGTATTCACGCGACAGGCGTTCAAAGTTGTCCTAGTCGTACAGCGTTTTGTGGCCATCTTTCTCGCCTCTGATTGGGCTGCCTTCTGAGCGACTGTACCGGACAGTATTCACGCGACAGGCGTTCAAAGTTGTCCTAGTCGTACAGCGTTTTGTGGCCATCTTTCTCGCCTCTGATTGGGCTGCCTACTGAGCGACTGTACCGGACAGTATTCACGCGACAGGCGTTCAAAGTTGTCCTAGTCGTACAGCGTTTTGTGGCCATCTTTCTCGCCTCTGATTGGGCTGCCTACTGAGCGACTGTACCGGACAGTATTCACGCGACAGGCGTTCAAAGTTGTCCTAGTCGTACAGCGTTTTGTGGCCATCTTTCTCGCCTCTGATTGGGCTGCCTACTGAGCGACTGTACCGGACAGTATTCACGCGACAGGCGTTCAAAGTTGTCCTAGTCGTACAGCGTTTTGTGGCCATCTTTCTCGCCTCTGATTGGGCTGCCTACTGAGCGACTGTACCGGACAGTATTCACGCGACAGGCGTTCAAAGTTGTCCTAGTCGTACAGCGTTTTGTGGCCATCTTTCTCGCCTCTGATTGGGCTGCCTACTGAGCGACTGTACCGGACAGTATTCACGCGACAGGCGTTCAAAGTTGTCCTAGTCGTACAGCGTTTTGTGGCCATCTTTCTCGCCTCTGATTGGGCTGCCTACTGAGCGACTGTACCGGACAGGTCGGTGTCCAGCTGATACCGCCAGCTGTACACCTGCAGTTTGATTGGCCCTCCCTGCAGCCAATCAAACGTCGGCTCTCCCAGAGGACAGAACACAAGCCGCCGAGCCGAGCTTTGACGGCGACTAAATTACAATTCCTTCCGAGAGGCGATCTGTAAAGCCACTCGCCCGACACCGGCACAATCAAAGGACGCGCATTCAGCCGCCTTGATCGATATTGAATGGCGAGGCTCGGTAAATGCCGATACATGCGTCGACCATCGCGTCTTCGATAATGTCATTGACAGGAAGGACTGTTCACGAAATTGGCATTCACCAAATTGAAGTTGTAATGCTGCGTTGTATATTTGCCTAAACACAATTTATATAAAATTGAAATAAAAGAGTTAGAAGGGGCTTCAATAATACTTTTCGTTGAAGAGAAGACATTAAACAAAAGCTATTGCATACATATAATAATGCTTTATAATTAATAATACATTTAATGATGTTTTATAAGACACAACTGATTTCCATTTTTGAAACTCTTGATGATTCAAGTCTAAGACGCTTCAACAACAAACGTCTCATGGTGTTCTAACTGAAAGCTGGAATCCGAGTCCACATTCTCATCTGTTTCATCACTCACTTTCAAGCAAATGTCCGGAATAAGTCCCTCAGCTCGGTCTAAATATCATGTTCTCGCTACCAAAGAATAACATCTGTTCATGTCTGCGTGGCAATATCAAGTGACTCATGTCAACATGACAAGCCAAATTCATTCAAATGCTTCCATCTGCAGAAGCGGTGGCAGCATTGTGAACATGGTGAGCACGAGCAAAGAAGAGAAAACAAATCAAGCACTAACAAATCATTTTCAGGCACCTCAAATCCCCGAGATCCATTCATCACACTCCAGGTAATGCAGTTAAAGGGAATGTTTCACCTTTGTATTGGTTTTGAACTGAGATAGCCATTATCTTTGGCCGTTATTGAAATGTCGCAGATACTAAGGCCATTTCCCCCAAAACTGAGCCGTTTTAAGCAATTTAATAATAAGTTGCAAAATAGGGTCTAGGCTGGTGCCGCCGATGATTGGCTGACATCCACTTTGTCAGCCAATCCCACTTTGTCAGCCAATCAGCGGCGGTCTATAGCTCAATAATGACGTCATTATCCCAAATCTAAAAACTTAATTTGTATAAAGTTAAGTGACTTTTCGAGAGAAAAAAATATCACCATCGTTTTCAGCAGCACTTACTTCATATTTTCGACTACAACCAGCCTATATTTGACAACTTTCAGAAAGGTGAAACATTCCCTTTAAGAGGTACGGGCGGTTCATTTTTACACGAATGTTAAATTTTCTTGGTGGCACACTTTTTTCCCGTTATTTCGACTACGCTGGGTTCAATGGTACCAACAATTTTGAAATAAAAATATTTAGGGGTAGCGAAAAATCGCCGAAAATTCCATGTTTTGCTATAGATGCCCTAAAGTCGCCAATCTTGTCTCAGCGATTTTACGTCACGAATTCAAAACTTTCCTTGTGGCATACTGTTTTCCTGTTATTTAGACTACGGTGATTCCAGTGTTTTTTTAATCGGAAGATATTTAGGGGGTCGCAAACAAAGTGTAACATTTAAGCCTTTTCTTTAAATACTCCAAAATCACTCATTTCGTAACCGCGGTTTCACGACACTAATATAATATTTTCGACATGGCACACTTCCTCCTAGTTAATGGGATTGTGCTTATTCCAAATATAGCAATACATTTTTAATTAGAAAACAATATTTAGGGGTGGAAAAATCGCCAAATATTTGACACTTTTCTATAACCATCCCAATATCACTTATTTTGTCCCGGCGATATTACATGCCTACACTGTTTTGGTTCTTCCGGAAATGTAAATTATATATATTTAAACGGATACAACACAATCTTCATGTATTTCCCTTTTATTTAATCAGTTGCATGGCTATTTTCTCTTGTATAGGTATGTTTACTGTTTAGTTTAGTTCTTTGGGACTATGCACGACGCATAACCCTTACCGACACACGTGGCCTTCTAAAGAGTTTGTCGCGTCAAGACAAAGGAAATTGTAACTTATAAGTAAAACATCAGTCATCGTGGCCTTGCATGTTTCAACACATAGCCTCTTGAAAAAGTTTCCACCCAAAATGACTTGGAATTGAAGTGATGCACACGTGACACATACGCTTAGAGGCCCATTAGGGTTGACTTCTTGACCGTGGGCACCTGCTTGCGATGGTACTAACTACTAACCCACCTTCAGTAGGGAAAAGCTGGGAAAAATCGCTTAAGCCAGCCGTCGCTGGCTGAGCTGGGAAAAATCGCTTAAAGTACCATCAAAATTAACAAAAATACAGATTTCGGTCCACCACATGCTCTGTGGCCAGCGACGACCAGACCCGGGTTAACGTTGGCGTGACAGAGGACGGAGGACCGGCTACGGGGAGGATACAAAGGGACTTCTGTAAGAAGATACGTATAGCACTTACTTTCTACATTATGTACTGTAGTACTACCGTTTCCTGAGCTTTAGGCAGTAAAATACCTAGAAAATGAAGGAATGGGAATTTTACCTCTGTGACGTCACAGGTCACTAGCAATGTGCTTAAAGTTGTTTCCGGGGATGAACATTGACATTGTCTACCGAATGGCGCTTTAATCATTCCGATCCGATTGTTGGTTCCGAAGATATCGATTTGCCGACCGCGATTCTGGCCGCCATCTTGGACTGAAAATCTATAACTAAAAAATGTATCGACCGATTTCGACTTTTTTGTCAAACGATCCGCTATTGAGTTGGCGTTAATGTCTCGCAAAAAACACCGCCCTGTTCCGCTTCGTTTTCGAGCTATTCACGAAAAACATGTGTGTGTGGGGGGGGGGGGGGGGGGGGCACAAAAGTGCGTACCCCCCCTCCACTGTGCGTGTTAAGCGTTAATGACCCATCGCAGCGTCGGAACACAGGCAGATTAATCTTAATCGGTCACACCCTGCACAATGCCGCGGCAGTGAACAAAGCAGCCGCGCCCGCCGGCCAGACGGGCTAACAGCGGGCCGTCACCACAGCCGGGTAGTGGGCACAGCGGCCCGCCACACAGCGGGCCCGTCACCACAGCTGGGCAGTGGGCACCCAGGGACGCACACTACACCAGCACAGCCCAGGACGAACAAAACATCGGGGACACGCTGACGACACGGGTCAGCTTTGATCACGACTCCCAAACTCTTATGGGACCGTCCCCAGTCCCCATTTTGCGACCGCCGGATGCCGCAATATGGATTAAACAAACAAAACCTTCCCAAGTCCCTTTCCCTATAAAACCACAACGAAACATCATAGCACCCAGACATACTCTCGCGCCGGCCAGCTGACCGGGCGCCGGTACGGCTCGGCGGAGGAACACTCACCTCCAGAATCTCCGCCGGCCAGCTGACCGTCACCACAGCTGGGCAGTGGGCACAGCGGGCCGTCACACAGCGGGCCGTCACACAGCGGGCCGTCAACGGCTCGGCGGAGCATCACTCACCTCCAGAATCTCCGCCGGCCAGCTGACCGTCACCACAGCTGGGCAGTGGCCACAGCGGGCCGTCACCACATCTGGGCAGTGGGCACAGCGGGCCGTCACACAGCGGGCCGTCACACAGCGGGCCGTCAACGGCTCGGCGGAGGATCACTCACCTCCAGAATCTCCGCCGGCCAGCTGACCGTCACCACAGCTGGGCAGTGGGCACAGCGGGCCGTCACACAGCGGGCCGTCAACGGCTCGGCGGAGGATCACTCACCTCCAGAATCTCTGCCGGCCAGCTGACCGTCACCACAGCTGGGCAGTGGGCACAGCGGGCCGTCACACAGCGGGCCGTCACACAGCGGGCCGTCAACGGCTCGGCGGAGCATCACTCACCTCCAGAATCTCCGCCGGCCAGCTGACCGTCACCACAGCTGGGCAGTGGCCACAGCGGGCCGTCACCACATCTGGGCAGTGGGCACAGCGGGCCGTCACACAGCGGGCCGTCACACAGCGGGCCGTCAACGGCTCGGCGGAGGATCACTCACCTCCAGAATCTCCGCCGGGCCAGCTGACCGTCACCACAGCTGGGCAGTGGGCACAGCGGGCCGTCACACAGCGGGCCGTCAACGGCTCGGCGGAGGATCACTCACCTCCAGAATCTCCGCCGGCCAGCTGACCGTCACCACAGCTGGGCAGTGGGCACAGCGGGCCGTCACACAGCGGGCCGTCAACGGCTCGGCGGAGGATCACTCACCTCCAGAATCTCCGCCGGCCAGCTGACCGTCACCACAGCTGGGCAGTGGGCACAGCGGGCCGTCACACAGCGGGCCGTCAACGGCTCGGCGGAGGATCACTCACCTCCAGAATCTCGTCTCCGGTACGGATCCTGCCGTCTTTGAAGGCGGAGGATCACTCACCTCCAGAATCTCGTCTCCGGTACGGATCCTGCCGTCTTTGAAGGCGGAGGATCACTCACCTCCAGAATCTCGTCTCCGGTACGGATCCTGCCGTCTTTGAAGGCGGAGGATCACTCACCTCCAGAATCTCGTCTCCGGTACGGATCCTGCCGTCTTTGAAGGCGGAGGATCACTCACCTCCAGAATCTCGTCTCCGGTACGGATCCTGCCGTCTTTGAAGGCGGAGGATCACTCACCTCCAGAATCTCGTCTCCGGTACGGATCCTGCCGTCTTTGAAGGCGGAGGATCACTCACCTCCAGAATCTCGTCTCCGGTACGGATCCTGCCGTCTTTGAAGGCGGAGGATCACTCACCTCCAGAATCTCGTCTCCGGTACGGATCCTGCCGTCTTTGAAGGCGGAGGATCACTCACCTCCAGAATCTCGTCTCCGGTACGGATCCTGCCGTCTTTGAAGGCGGAGGATCACTCACCTCCAGAATCTCGTCTCCGGTACGGATCCTGCCGTCTTTGAAGGCGGAGGATCACTCACCTCCAGAATCTCGTCTCCGGTACGGATCCTGCCGTCTTTGAAGGCGGAGGATCACTCACCTTCAGAATCTCGTCTCCGGTACGGATCCTGCCGTCTTTGAAGGCGGAGGATCACTCACCTCCAGAATCTCGTCTCCGGTACGGATCCTGCCGTCTTTGAAGGCGGAGGATCACTCACCTCCAGAATCTCGTCTCCGGTACGGATCCTGCCGTCTTTGAAGGCGGAGGATCACTCACCTCCAGAATCTCGTCTCCGGTACGGATCCTGCCGTCTTTGAAGGCGGAGGATCACTCACCTCCAGAATCTCGTCTCCGGTACGGATCCTGCCGTCTTTGAAGGCGGAGGATCACTCACCTCCAGAATCTCGTCTCCGGTACGGATCCTGCCGTCTTTGAAGGCGGAGGATCACTCACCTCCAGAATCTCGTCTCCGGTACGGATCCTGCCGTCTTTGAAGGCGGAGGATCACTCACCTCCAGAATCTCGTCTCCGGTACGGATCCTGCCGTCTTTGAAGGCGGAGGATCACTCACCTCCAGAATCTCGTCTCCGGTACGGATCCTGCCGTCTTTGAAGGCGGAGGATCACTCACCTCCAGAATCTCGTCTCCGGTACGGATCCTGCCGTCTTTGAAGGCGGAGGATCACTCACCTCCAGAATCTCGTCTCCGGTACGGATCCTGCCGTCTTTGAAGGCGGAGGATCACTCACCTCCAGAATCTCGTCTCCGGTACGGATCCTGCCGTCTTTGAAGGCGGAGGATCACTCACCTCCAGAATCTCGTCTCCGGTACGGATCCTGCCGTCTTTGAAGGCGGAGGATCACTCACCTCCAGAATCTCGTCTCCGGTACGGATCCTGCCGTCTTTGAAGGCGTTGCCCTGCGGGTTGAGGCCGCAGACGAACACGGACATACGCGTGCGGTCCTTGTTGCCGGCCAGCGACAGGCCCAGCCCGTTGCTGCCCTTCTGCAGCTCGATCAGCAGCACCTCACCAGGAAGGTCGCCATACTTCTTCTGGATCTTCTCTGCCGGGGGGAGTGGGGGCGTCAGTCGCTGGGGCCTTTCACGTGTATATGGGTAAATGGAATGGCATGGAAGCTCAACACAAAAGATTCGCGCGTTTGATTGTAGTGGACATTTTGGCAGTCTCCCGCAGGTAACATGATTGAATGTTCTCCGTAATATCACACATATCAACATATCACATATCAACACACAAACACATATTTTGTTGCTGCAACAGTGAACTGTTTTGTTCCTCCTCGGCCGCTTTGTACCATGCACTGTTCCGTGTGCAATACTCCCATTACCCTCAAATGCAGCCTTTTCTGCCACACAGCCAAAATGTGCGATGCATTCCTCGATAGAGATCGCTAGGTGCCTCCGAATTCAAGACGAGTGTTGAACCAATGCTCGTGTCTGACAAGGGAAACGGTCATTTTGCGCATTTTGTATGTGCCATGTGAGTGATATGTGCTTCAGTTTTATATCATGCTGGCTTTGTTTTTCATTGGGAAACACATGCCCGTGGATGTTGCCAAAAACAGACCAAACTAAATAAGCGCAAGTTCAAGATGAGTTCGACTGTAAAAAGGGAAGGGCGTTTCGAGTATGCAATGTATCATCCAGCATGATTTCTGTTTACAGTGTTCATGGAGCCAATTCCAGTGACAGAGCGGCGGTATGGCTGCCAGAGTCTCATTTCAGTAGAGACTCTACTGAACTACTGAACAAGACTAACATATATTGCATGGGCTTTGCATGCCACAAATACATTTGAATCTAGGCATTAGGGAAGCAATTAAGACCGCCAACATGGCCAGGTTGAATTAAACGACCTCCTATGTAGACGGTGACGCTCCCCAACATTTTCCAGGAAAATAACCGAGACAGCCCGCAGGCCGACAATTAACAGACCCCGTAAAGTTAAGCGACATTCCACGAGATTGGATTGAAGTTCCTCCCGAGCAGGCAGCGGACACAGCCGCCACTTTCTGTTCCGCCACAACTTGGAAATGCATCGAAGGCGTCACACAGACGACCTGCTGCTTAAAATTCACCTCGGTTAAGCCTCCGGAAATTACATCTCAACTCGGTGAATTAGAAAGTACAATATATTTCCCGTTTAAACGAAGGGCTGTTACGCACTAGCCAATTATAAGAAAAAACATACATCACAAGAGAGACACTCAGACAGTATGTTGGATTAAACCGCACGCAGTAAAATCGTAATTTATTCAAGTACGTCAAGGGATGACAACAATGGCGATCCGTGCAGTACATAATACCATATATGGCTTACAACATGACCACACCCACTTTCGTTGGCACCCAGTGATAAGATGCTGTCTCCTTGAGTTCCGTCCAGCAACAAGCCCGCTTAGCTGGATGGCCTCACAGGTAGACGGCAAATGACCCTGCATGAAACTGGCCAGGCAGCCTGCTCGACCCGTAGTCCCTGTGTGTATGCACCCCTTCACTAACATGCATGTATGAGTGTGAACCTCCTTGGGTAGAGACTAGAGAGTGAGACGGCGTAGTGGACAGTCATATGCTGGCTTTGGCGTTGACTACTTTCAGCCTTCTTGTTGTGATATATGCAATGTGCAAGACTAACAGTAACAGTGCTTTTCGTTTTTGTGCAATTTTTAAGTTATTTTCCACCTCTTAGTAGGGAGTGCCGCGACTTGTTTTTTTTCACTTTATCCGGCTCCCGCCGGTGGTGTATT
This sequence comes from Chirona hameri, assembly GCA_036785665.1. Taxonomy (NCBI): domain Eukaryota; kingdom Metazoa; phylum Arthropoda; class Thecostraca; order Balanomorpha; family Balanidae; genus Chirona; species Chirona hameri. Next base: position 110,382 of record JAXIVJ010000318.1, on the reverse strand, counting down.
TACATACAAAAAACAAAGCTCACAATCACAACACCCGCTTCACGCTTCCACATCAACAGTTTCAAAAAAAAATTACAAAATATCTTCCGAAATATTACAAAAACGCATCATCCTACACAGCATTACATACCAGCCCACCCGAACGACGCTCGCAACCAATCAGGCGTCTAGTTCACTATAAGTATAAGCTATCGCATCGGCACACTGGGCAAGCGCAACGGTCGGGGGCGGCAGCAACGACAGCAGCCGCGTTTTTTTTTCTTAACGTAAAGTGGTGTGCGTCGCCGGAATGTATTTATGTATTCCTTTAGACGTGCCGCCACGCCCACTCTCTCGTACATTCCTTTAGACGTGCCGCCACATCCACTCTCTCGTACATTGTACAAGATGTGACACGTCACAGTACTAGTGGCTATCACGTGCCCGTCGCCATGTTACGTGAGGTGATCGGGTAGAGGCCAGGGGGTCGATAGAAGGATCAGGATGGTGGATTGTGTATTTGAATGGTGGATTGGTGGATTGTGTATGTGGATTGTGGGTGGCGGCACTCCTGGTTGCCTGATCATGGGCGACAGACTATTTAGATATTTAAAAAAACGGTACGATGCAATATTCTACTATGCCAACTGGATTCCGTTCACCCATAACACAAACAACACAAACAAAACAGAAAGCTAAGCAGAGTAAATATACACAGTACATTGCAAACGGCATTTGGCAAATGGCACCGCCGGAAAGGCAGCTTAAGTCACCTGCTTGCTGATACATCTGCATAATTGGTGTGAAGAAGACAACATCAGGCGATATCAAAAGTATACGGCAAGTACAGGCGCTAATATGCTTCCGTGCCTGTGTAGCATCCAGCAGGCTCCCGCAAACAATGTCGCGGCCCTCCATGGTGTGCCATACCCGGCACTAGCATTAAAGGTTTAGTTAAATCAGTTACCAATAGGTAGAAGCACCGTCGCAGTGTTTCACGAAAATAAAACCCAATAATATTAACTATTTGGTTTTCAACTTAGGAAAATTATGTTAAATTTGATGAGATGTTCCTTACTCATAGCGTTCGAGTGCTATTCGTCCTTAATTGACAAAACAATTGTTTACGCTAATATAAGAACCAGCTAACATCTACGCTCAGTTGTAGGCGAAGCGTTTAGTAACCTTGAGCGAAGCATTGCATGCAATCAGCCTGGCAAAGCGACCACGGTATCGTAGGTGGAGGGCTCAAATTGGTTGGTATGGTAGTGTCTTCTCTCAGGAAGCAAATAACACTTTTGATATCATCCTTACTTTTTAAGATATCTTTGGCATTGCGCTGCCGTTCACCCTAAATCAGGCGATTTCCCGAGATTTAACATTGAAAATAAACCAATAATTTCATCTTAAAATGTTTCAAGCTGCGTCGGCGGTGGTGTCAGGTGTTTAACAATAGTGTAGAATGCTAGAACATTGCATAATCTAACAGGATCCAGAGTACATATTTCTTACTCCTTACAGTTTTCTGCTAGACTTCGAAAAAATGTGCAGTTTTATACCGAAAACCCAATGGCAGCAAGCCCGGATGGGCGCTAGTTCCGCGTATGGCACACCATGCTCTCTCTCTCTCTCTCTCTCTCTCTCTCTCTCTCTCTCTCTCTCTCTCTTCTCTCTCTCTCTCTCTCTCTCTCTCTCTTCTCTCTCTCTCCTCTCTCTCTCTCTCTCTCTCTCTCTCTCTCTCTCTCTCTCTCTCTCTCTCTCCTCTCTCTCTCTCTCTCTCTCTCCTCTCTTCTCTCTCTCTCTCTCTCTCTCTCTCTCTCTCCTCTCTCCTCTCTCTCTCTCTCTCTCTCTCTCTCTCTCTCTCTCTCTCACTCTCTCTCTCTCTCTCTCTCTCTCTCTCTCTTCAGTGATTTCCACACGTGATCCCGATATCGCCGGCGCCTCGTTCGCAGTAACTCTATATGAGGTTCGCCAAAGGTGACGTTTACGAAAACGCACTGCGCAATATATCCTAATCAAGTGTATGCTACGGTGCATTTTTCACACGAATGACGCCATTGTTCGGCAAAGGTGGTGTCGCGGCTCCAGCGAGCAAATAAAGATAACAAAATACAGTGGAAATAAGAACCTAGTAACACCGAGCCGCGATCGAACAATGGAAAGTCGTCATTTCTGCTGCGTTCAGCTTGCCTAGATTCCGTACGAGGTCAAGGGAGGTCTAGAGTTGAGCGCATCAGCTCACCGCATTGCGTCTCCGTGAAAACTCCTCTGCCAACACTGTCCCTCCATTTCCTGCTTTCCCTTCAGATGTCCCGCTGAGCCAGATGACCTGCTACTGCCACTTCCATTACGGATGCCCTCTGCCGCCATCGACCGGCACCCGTGACCTCTGGGGTGCCTGAGTCCTGTTGCTCCCTCCCCCGTTCCCGGCGGACCGGCCAGCTCGGGTGCACATCCTCGGCCCAGTAGGTACACTGTGCACCGGTGCATGGGATCACAAATACGCAGTTCCGGTGACCGGAGGAACTTCAGACGGTGGTGGCATTGAGGCTTTACGACGACGCGACAGCCGTCATTTATCGCCAGGCCAGAGGAAATTCATTCACACGTGAGATCCACTCACAAAATGACATCCTCCGGGAAATAAACTAATGAAATGTCTATCGCACAATGTCCTACAGTCTCTTGTTTAACTTGCCTACACATATTGCATTTTCAATAGCTGAAACTTACGACTTCACCTATTGGTAGAATCAGTTCTGTTTGCGATTCGTCTGGTAAATAAACAAATACATAAATAAAACCACGCCCAACATCTGACGTCGCTACCTCAGTTCGTGGTCTGGTTTGTCAACACTGGCATCTATCCGTTAAAAAATTCCACACGGACGAACCAAGCCCATGTAAAAGCTTTATTTTGAAAGCGCTGTCTGCGCTGGAGGGCGTTCCAACGTCGTTGCCAACATGCAGCCGTTGTAGATTTCCACAAACGTCTCGCGGATTTACATAACGAGTCGCGCTGAGCCCTGCAATTGGCGAGCGGTATGAGACACCGACGCTCCGCGGCATAACCTACTTTTCCTCAGACATGGCCTGTATCACCGCAACGTAACGTACACGACAGTCGGGTGCATGGGGAGTGGTGACGCAGTTCCCTCGCTTCCGGTCCTTTGCTTTAACGGAACAGAAGACGCAGCTTCTAATGCATTTAAATGAAAGCGCCGAATTAAAGCACGCCGCCTGTTTCGTCTCGGCGTTGGGAGCGGAAGGCTGTGCCGGCTTCCAGCGGCGGCGGCGGCGGCGGCGGCGGCGGCGGCGGCGGGCGGATTCAATCAAGCCTAACTTCATCTATGGGAAGTGACCTTTAGCTCGGAGGCCGCTCTGAGCCCGGTGCAGAATCTCTGTACGCTCCCGGAATCGCCACCGGTTCGGTGATTGCGGCTCCAGGACGCGGCGGCCACCGCCGGTGTTATTTGGCGGCGTCCGAGGCGGAACGTTCAGGCGAACACTGGGAGGGTTCCAGTCCTGATGAGTCGCAGGAAGCGAAAGTTGCCCTCGCATCCGTACTTTACGATATTGGGCAATGTCTAAAACTAGCCATCGGCTTTGCTCATTCCTAATAAATATAGAGCCGTCGCTGATGACAAGAGAGTGTCTGCATGACAGAGCGACGTATTCGAGGTGCCCGTCTGTTTCATGCGAAGTCAGTCCGTCAATGAAGACCACCGACCCATACGGCTCCCTACTGGACGATGCAGACCGCGAGACCTCCATCCTGCTCCCTATTGGACGGTGCAGACCGTGAGACCTCCATCCGGCTCCCTATTGGACGGTGCAGACCGTGAGACCTCCATCCGGCTCCCTATTGGACGGTGCAGACCGTGAGACCTCCATCCGGCTCCCTATTGGACGGTGCAGACCGTGAGACCTCCATCCGGCTCCCTATTGGACGGTGCAGACCGTGAGACCTCCATCCGGCTCCCTATTGGACGGTGCAGACCGTGAGACCTCCATCCGGCTCCCTATTGGACGGTGCAGACCGTGAGACCTCCATACGGCTCCCTATTGGACGGTGCAGACCGTGAGACCTCCATACGGCTCCCTATTGGACGGTGCAGACCGTGAGACCTCCATCCGGCTCTCTATTGGACGGTGCAGACCGTGAGACCTCCATATGGCTCCCTATTGGACGGTGCAGACCGTGAGACCTCCGGCAGCCAGAACACGGGGCTGCCTTGACTCCGAAATGGCGCCGGTCTCGGCATCACATCCGGTGCCGGTCCGGTTCGGAGAAATGGCGCCGGTCTCGGCATCACATCCGGTGCCGGTCCGGTTCGGAGTAATGCTTTATTTCTCATGCAGAGCAGCTGCAGGTCAGGATTCTGCCATCCGCCGCCCGTGACGGCCCGTGACGGCCCGTCAGCAGATATGCCGCTGATTGGCGTCTCGGATGGCAGCTGTGCAGAGGCAGCGGCCCACCAACCAGACGGGAGGTCATCCGTTCTGTTATCGCCATGCGGAAGTTCCGCGACAAACTTTCAGCGATGTTAAACCTTGTGGTATGTGATTTACTCTGAATATTGATCGCACATCTTGAAACAGGATTTCCTCAGCGCAGTAGATACGTCAGCTATTCATGTTATTGAGGTTTAAAATGATACGTGGTAATATCGCCGAGACAGAATGTGTGCCGTAACTGTTGCTTTCTCGCGCGGAACTGAACTTGTAACAGCGCCGGACCAAAAGAACTCACACTCTTGTCAGAGACATCTTGTCTAACATTATATATTCGTCGATGCTGGCATTGCATCCACAGGTTGTCAATTTAACGGCCAGAAGCATCGCCATCTCACACAACGTGGTACAATTGAGAGAACTAAGTGCATATAGAGCCAGTGTAATGCATGCTTCACACATATGACTGCAGGCACACAGACACAGTCCATTTGTGATCGGCTGGGCGACGTGACGGGACCCCCCCCCCCCTGATCGTCACCTAACAGCGATCGGATCGACAGCAACACGACGTCGCCTCACTCACGAGTAACTAGTTTGTCTCGCTGGCCCGGCGCCGGCTGCTCAGCTCCTGCCATGGGCGTCGGAAGCGGGGTCGGGGAGGAGGGAGGCGCGTCACCCCCCCCCCCCCCAACATTGCCAGATTTGAACATTACGTCCATGGGCGTTACATGGAAAGAATCGACTTCAGAATGCCTCCCCGCCCCCACAACTTTCAGGAAGTGGCGGCGCCCTTGACTCCTGACGTCACTGACAACAGCGAGCACGGTGAACACGCTGCACAAAAGTTACTGAAAATCACCCGTCGAACTGCGAAACAGACGCCACTACTCACTACACGTGAGTAGTGACGTGACGTCACTACTCACTGCACGTGAGTAGTGACGTGACGTCACTACTCACGTGACGATCAATATTAATGAGGTCATTCGGTAACCAAAATTTTGGTATACCAAATAATTACCAATACCGAATCGGTTATTGGTCGGTCCGACAACAAATTTTTGGTATTTTTTCGGTCAAGGAAGTCGGCGCTATATATCAGACTGGCCACCTTTTTTCCAGGAATTTGGGCAGGTCCTGTAGGTCTCCAGGTGGGAAATAAGAATGTCAGGCAATTCATTTGGATTCTGATCATCAATCCTATTATTGAGGAATTTCTTTCCCTAAAAAATGCACCTGCATATGCAGAGTTACGCTCGCCAACGTATTACACCAATATTGCAAATCGGTCAAAAATCGGCCATTTTCGGGTTGGAAAAAATCGGTTTGGTTTTCGGGCAGCATAGCTACAATGAAATTGGTATCGGTTTAGTCAAGTTTCAGGAATTTTCTGAAAACTACATCACTAGTACATACGGTGCCCAGTAATTCGCTCAATGGTAGTTCGGTCGCTAGTAGGTAGTTCGGCCACATATAACTCGCTTACTGATAGTTTGGTCACTGATAGTTTGGTCACTGATAGTTTGGTCACTGGTAGTTTGGTCACTAATAGTTTGGTCACTGGTAGTTTGGTCACTGATAGTTTGATCACTGGTAGTTTGGTCACTGATAGTTTGGCCACTGATAGTTTGGTCACTGGTAGGTTGGTCACTGATAGTTTGGTCACTGCTAGTTTGGTCACTGCTAGTTTGGTCGCTGCTAGTTTGGTCACTGCTAGTTTGGTCACTGATAGTTTGGTCACTGATAGTTTTGTCACTGCTAGTTTAGTCACTGATAGTTTGGTCACTGATAGTTTAGTCACTGATAGTTTGGTCGCTGATAGTTTGGTCACTGATAGTTTGCTCGCTGCTAGTTTGGTCACTGCTAGTTTGGTCACTGGTAGTTTGGTCACTGGTAGTTTGGTCACTGGTAGTTTGGTCACTGGTAGTTTGGTCACTGGTAGTTTGGTCACTGCTAGTTTGGTCACTGTTAGTTAGTTCGTTAGTTCACGGATAGTTTGGTAGTTTGGTCACTGATAGTTTGGTCACTGATAGCTTGGTCACCAGCACTTTATTCACCGGAAGTCGATCAATAAAAGGATTACCAGCGTCACTAGGTCTTCGGGATAGAAGGAAGACCAAGGCAAATGTTTGCAGAATGAAAGTCACGACAGAGACATTTAATTGCACTTGGTATGATAGAAAGTGCCGTTCCGATCCACATGTCAGGAACTAAATAGCATCAAGCACAACGCTTCCCGGAAACTGGTAGCAGCAGCGGCCATTGACAGAAACGGGCATCGACCGCACGGAAGGCAATCCCGGTTTCGACAAGTTCGATAAGTCCAACTTGTGCGACCAATGTTCTAGCTGCAGGCGGTTCTCCGCCAGGCCGACTCCGGCGGTCATCAAACCGAGACGGCAACTTTACCCGAGTCGGACTCGCTGCAGGTCGACGACTCGACAACTCAATTTCGTGGAATCGGTTTCCATCAATCAGACTAGAGCTCCGGGCGGCGCGCTGAAAAAGCTCCCGGATTTTCCATTAATGTCTTCAAAGTGGAGCCTTCAAAGTCTATTCAGTAGTTAAGAATCGGTGAGTCGAGACTTCAGTTGGCGATAACGAAACTAAAATTCGCACCCTTCTATAAATCCCCGTTCATTCCATACTGGAAATTGTCTCTTGTTTGAGACGTGTACGTGTTATTTGAGACGTGTATTGCCACAAATGTAGGGGCCTAGGACCAATGGGATCACCATCACCAATGTCTGGAAGTCACACAATTGTGTTACACAATAACGTAAACTTTAGTATTACGCTCCACGGACAGACTTGACATAAAACCGGCTCTGTCTACAACTGTTTTTTGGACGTCTTTACCATATAATAATAGCAATGCCAATCCAGAAAAACGAAATAAATTGTCTTGGGATTGCCACGAACTGAGCTGATTCCATAAGCCTAGCGAAGTGGTTAGCAGGTACGATTTCGGGTATTGGGAGAAAAGCAAAGCCGAGCTGGTCGCCTGAATGGAGAAACACCAACTGGCAATGCAATTCTAGTTCAGCGGATAATTTTACAGCCGCCATTTATGCCAAACAAGATGACCATAATCCCGGGACTCAAACCAGATATAATGGGTTGTAAGCCTTTGATATTGCCCCCGAGGGTCGGAAACTACTCCCATGCCAGGCTGAAAGTTGATGCAGCCAGACAAGTCATTCTAACTCCATCGTTCGTGGGGCACTTGACGAATGATGTCAATAATACATCACAACAAGCCCTGGCTGCAGCACATCAAACACCTCAGCCGTCGTCACGTGACGTCGACGTCGCGCTGCCAGCACGGCGACTGCTACACAACAGGACGACCTGGCTGCCCCGGCTGTAGCGCTGGCACCGTGAACAAGGTGGCGCCGAGCGTCTGACCTTGACCCGCAGCCACCACGACACACACGTGTGTTCCGTGCCCGGCCCGCTGTCAAGGTCACAGCAGGCGTGCCGCTGATGGCCGCGCTCAGATCAAAGGCAGCCAGCGCTCTGTAGTTTGTACCCGAACCAGAGGCCGTCGAGCCGGCACACGGAGCACGGATCGCAGCCTGACATGAGCCGCTGACCCGCTGACCCGGAGCCCGGCCACCCCAGTCACACGGTCCACTGCAGCCATCGCTCACAGCTGGCACACAGCTCACAGCACGGAGGACTGACGAGGCAGGACTGATAGCTCTGCAGAGCACCGACCGAACGACCGCTGATTCACCAGTCACGTCCACAACAGTTCTGATTACGTCATAATGTGTCTGGAAATCTTCATCCCGCGCATAACTGTCCTCTGTTTCAAAAGCTGGGCCGAGTCCAGTCTGAATGACCGCCCCTAAAGCTCAGTTGGGCGATCGCTGGACTTCTGACCTCACCCGGTAGTGGCAGCCCGGGTTCGAGTCGCTTCGGCGCTCGCTATTTACCCCTGACTGGGATGGCCTGTGGCCGGTGGCAGCGGTCGCACTCAAGGTCAGTTGACGTCAGAGGGCGGGGCGGACCGTGTTCAGGTATGTCGGGCACGTACAATTTTCGCCTCTAAATTCTGCCGGACGCCATTAATTGCTTGATTGAGTGGTGGGGTCAGGGCCTGCGCGACAAGCTATGCTTAGCGCGGGCCTGACCTCAGAAATCCATCCATTCAAAAACATTCGTACTAAATTTAAGAAGACAAAAATATAACTCGCATAACATCTGGACAGGATCGAGCTTCCAACAGTATCTGAACCAAATCTATAAGATACACCTCGACTCGGACAGATGCATCCGTGGAACAAGGCCCTTGTAACGGATCAAATCACTCCGCAACAAACCCCGTTGCACATGGGCAAACCCGTACTTTACCGTCAAGTGGGTAACCCCGCACTCTACTGCCACTGCACTGGCGTCAATCTCTCCGTTCTTATCAGACCGGCGAAGCCCCAGCCCTCCCCGCCCGGCGTCCATCCCGCCGCGCCCCAGCCTGGGTGCGTATCTGCCTCCCACTCGTACCCCAGCCCCAGCCCTCCCCGCCCGGCGTCCATCCCGCCGCGCCCCAGCCTGGGTGCGTATCTGCCTCCCACTCGTACCCCAGCCCTCCCCGCCCGGCGTCCATCCCGCCGCGCCCCAGCCTGGGTGCGTATCTGCCTCTCACTCGTACCCCAGCCCCAGCCCTCCTCGCCCGGCGTCCATCTCGCCGCGCCCCAGCCTGGGTGCGTATCTGCCTCCCATTCGTACCCCAGCCCCAGCCCTCCCCGCCCGGCGTCCATCCCGCCGCGCCCCAGCCTGGGTGCGTATCTGTCACCTGGGCCCCACTCATACCCCGATCTGGGCGCGCACCTGGGTTCCTAATACTCGAACCTAGCTCCCTACCTGGTCCCACTAGTACTCCTCTCCGGTTGCGTACCTGGGTCCAAATCAAACCCCGGCCTGGCGCCATACCCCGGTCCCACTCGTACTCTGTCAGCCGTGCCTGGGTCCCACTCGTACTCTGTCAGCCGTACCTGGGTCCCACTCGTACTCCGTCAGCCGTACCTGGGTCCCACTCGTACTCCGTCAGCCGTACCTGGGTCCCACTCGTACCCTGTCAGCCGTACCTGGGTCCCACTCGTACTCCGTCAGCCGTGCATGGGTCCCACTCGTACTCTGTCAGCCGTACCTGGGTCCCACTCGTACTCTGTCAGCCGTACCTGGGTCCCACTCTTACTCCGTCAGCCGTGCCTGGGTTCCACTCGTACTCCGTCAGCCGTGCCTGGATCCCACTCGTACTCTGTCAGCCGTACCTGGGTCCCACTCGTACTCCGTCAGCCGTGCCTGGGTCCCACTCGTACTCCGTCAGCCGTACCTGGGTCCCACTCGTACTCCGTCAGCCGTACCTGGGTCCCACTCGTACTCTGTCAGCCGTACCTGGGTCCCACTCGTACTCCGTCAGCCGTGCCTGGGTTCCACTCGTACTCCGTCAGCCGTACCTTGGCCCCCTCGTACCCCCGGGAGCCGTACCTTGGCCCCTCGTACTCCGTCAGCCGTACCTGGGCCCCCCTCGTACTACGTCAGCCGTAGGTACCTGGACCCCCTCGTACTCCGTCAGTCGTACCTGGGTCCCACTCGTACTCCGCGTCCTCGCGGATGGTCTCCATGGCCTTGTCGGTGGCGTGCACCACCTGGTGGAAGCGCGACACCGGGTTGTCGAGCAGCGCCGTCACCGCGCACGCCATCGTCGACGCCGGCGAGCTCATGGGCGGCAGCGGCGCGGCATCGGCGGGACCCGGGGGCGGCGGCGGAGGTCGGCGGCGCGGCGACAGGCCGCTGCTTGGTCACCGCACCGACACGCACAGGCAGTTGTGGCCTGGCCTGGCTGGGTCCAGTACTCAGAGCTCCGGACAGGTGTCACGTGCCGGACACCCGGCTGCGGAGTGTGTAGTTTCCTAACAGCTCAGCTGGCACCAGTTGCGCTGACGGCGGCTGACCCGCAGCGCCGACAGTTCTCCCGACCAGCAGCGACAGCCCGGTCCGATCCGACAGCACGCCGACCCGGCGCCCGCGCCACTGACGCTCGGCCGGCGGCGGCCACCTCCGTCGGCGGCGCCGCGCCGCGCCCAGCAGCGGCGGCGGCGGCGGCGCCGGCTCCGCGCCGGCCGGCTGGCTGCCAGGCACGACGCGACGTCCACCGTCAATCCGCCGCCCCCGCACTGCCGCCGTGACCGCCGCCACCGGCGTGCACTTAAGCGGATGTCGGCTTGATGGGGCGGGGGCGGCCCAGCGACAGGGAACAGGCGGGACGCGCGCTGACGGCGCCGCGACAGACGACCCACTGCAATGGTCATTAGTACCGGAGAAGGCCCCGGTGATGGCCTGGGACGAGGCCACTGTCACGGCGGCAGCACGGCCGGCTGGCGCGCCGCAAGCAAACTAGCCACCAGACGAGACGCCCGCCATGCCGGCCCTCTCCGTAGTCGGAGCGTCGACCCGCCGCTGCCAGCAGCAGACGCGCACCGACCATGCCATGCTTCCGAGACCAGCTTCCGAGACTGGTGGCGGTGGCCGGCAGAGCTGCCGTCGGTCCCAGTGCGCGGCGGAGGTCGGACCGCCGCCGGGGAGGCAGCGGTCCGTTTATCCCACACTGGAGCAGCGACACAAAGCCAGCCATCGATCCGCAGGCAGTCGTTCCCGGAGGAGGTGGCACCCACCGGCCGCCCCTCCCCGTCCCGTCCCGGTCCAGTCCCCGGGGTACGCCGGCCGGGCGGCCGCACCCCGGGGGCTCCAGAGGAGGCGTCCTCCCCCGCGGCCCCGAGTGGGACCGTCCAGCCGCAGCAATCGATGGTGCCGACGTGCGCCAAAAACACGGCGTGGCAATGAAATGATAATCAGCACATACCGGACGACGATAACAAACGGAAGCCGTGCGCCGCCGGCATCAGAATGAGCGCCGCTCAGCTCGTTATCAGCGGCACAGCGGCACAGCGGCGCGCCGCGGCGGTCCGGCCGGCGCCGGGCGCGTGACAGAGTCGGTGTCGACGGCTCCGGCACAGCCGCTCCTCACACTTTGTACTGGACAATGGCCTCACTGGATTTGTGCTGGCCTCAGACGCATTGGACGAACTTCAGAACAATGATAAAGAAACAATCTGAAAAGTCTGTTTGGCTGTAGAGTTTAATTGGATATGGCCCAGCGACATTCTTCTAATTCAGAATTTTTCCATTCATTCAACTTCAGAATCGGAAAAGAAAGGAAAAGTAATATAATAATCGACCGGCAAACGCTGAGATAAGCTTCATGTGAACTGGAACCAAACTTCGCCTTCAGACAGCCTAGCGAGCCAGCATATTCGACCAATGGTTAGGCTGTACCGCATTACATCCATGCCATGCGGAACAGCCGCATCGCAGTGCCGTGAGCTGCCGCCGAGCCAGACGTCCTGGTAAGTACTAGGAAATATGTCTTACGTTTCCGAAAGGCCTGTTGTGGTTTATAAAACATCCCTGACGGGAATACCATCAACGTTTGTTGTTTGGACACCAAATACTCGAACGCACAACGTTATGCCATCAGCAAAAATATACGTAAGGAGAGAGCAACAGTTGGTGGGTTGGATGGTATTGGCGAAGTTGCATTCACGTGTTCCAACAGTTCAGCACTTCAACAGTCCAGTTCAAACCCACTTCAACAGCACGGCTCAATCGGTCCAATGGCATCTGAGTACACCGACACAGTCCCACACACACCAGGGAGAAGTTAATCCAAGTCACCAGCATCCCACCGACCAAACTAACCCGATACTGGCGGCCAATGACCCGGCGGCCGTAGGGTGGAGGAGCGGCAGTTTCAGAGCAATGCAGCTGCCACGCCATGTCGCCACGGGCCGGTCACTCCGCTACAGAGGGTAATGTGAGTGGCCACGCCGTGTTATCACAGAATAGTCGGCGCAGTCAGCACCGGAACGGCTCCTAAACAGCAACTACGTGTTGTGAGAACCCATCCCAGACGTCTTCATATCAAACCGATGGTAGAAGACCCTGATAGAGTTTTGCCTCTGGCTGCAGATAAACACCAGTGGAATAGCATTAAATCCGTTTGAAGCAAAAATGGTTAAATTGAAGAGAAAAAAATAAAACAATAAAATCGCATGACGAATAAAAACGCATTTCGCAATGTGTTGGGAGTTTCGAGCGTAATATAATGGCGGGTTAGTAATGGCGTCATTCTGCGGAAGTCATTTGGATCTCCTCAGCTCCGCCACGTTCCGAAAATGGGAGGGGGGCGGAGGCATTCTTAAGTCGATTCTTTCTATGCAACGCCCATAGGCGTAATGTTAAAGTCTTTAAAAAAAATGGGGGACACGTCCCCCCGTCCCCCATGTGGCGGAGCCCCTGGTCAGTGGTTGCGCAGAGCGTGATTTTATTTTCGTTTTTTTTTAGCTTGCGAAAATAATGCTGACATCGATACCTATTGTTAACCAATTGCCGAAATAACGGCAAATTCAAACCCATTGAATGCAAGTTATCCTGGACAAAGTCAATCTTCCGTACAGCATCAAACTTAGGGCGAATGGCCCAAGTTTCTCAATGCGGCCGCAAGGACCACTAATCGGCGAAAGTTCGCTGAATCCGTTGAAAACTTGCCACATGTAATCCCTAAACCGAAAGAATGGCCAGCCCAAAATAAGTCTGTAAAAGACGTACCGATAAAGCGTAAATTATACGGGCGCACCGCGTACTGGACATGCTGGGTTACTGCACTGGACATAGCTGATAGGCACTGGACATAAGACCGGACTGGACAGCTGACTGGAGGAGGGGACGTACCTCGTAAGTACCGCAGGTCATAATGGCCATCACCCATCGTCACGATGTATTGGACAAGGGCATGCCATTGATAGGTAATTGATGGCAATAAACGGTAACATATGGTCTCGGAGGTAGTTAGTCTGAATGCATTTCCTTCGCTGATGATGCTGGTGATGGTTAACGAGAGCCGAGGGATGGAACACGCCGGGTAGCATGCATATATAGTGAAGGCAGGCTATTGCTGAGACAAAGGCAGTGTTAAATCCCACCAAAAAGGAAAACGCATATACAGCATTTAGTGGTATATCACTGGAGACGAAAAACAGTTTCAAAGCCAGCGTTGCGCCTGAATTGATGCACGGTGGTTTGGTGCCGCACTCGAGCCGGCTGAATTGATGCACGGTGGTTTGGTGCCGCACTCGAGCCGGCTGAATTGATGCACGGTGGTTTGGTGCCGCACTCGAGCCGGCTGAATTGATGCACGGTGGTTTGGTGCCGCACTCGAGCCGGCTGAATTGATGCACGGTGGTTTGGTGCCGCACTCGAGCCGGCTGAATTGATGCACGGTGGTTTGGTGCCGCACTCGAGCCGGCTGAATTGATGCACGGTGGTTTGGTGCCGCACTCGAGCCGGGAGCTCGACATGCGGCCAAAAGTTGGCGCAGAAAGTGTTCAACAAAACTGAATACCTATAAAACGTGGCCTAACTGAGAAAGATGGCCTAACTGAGAAAGAACATTCCTGTACCGGTCGTGAAAAGTTCTTGACGTTTATTTGATTTGTCGAGTATGCCAAGTATTTGATTTTCACGTATATGTGGAACCTGTCTTCCGTACCAAAAAATAAATAAAGCTAAAAGAACCGCCGCTCTACTTTACCGTGCAAACGAAATCTGCAATTGGAGAACCACGTCCACAATGAAGCTGACAGAAAATCGGCATTTGTCAAGGTCATCCGATAACTGAGTCAACATCGTCCGTCGTTTCGCTCGGCACGGGACGGCCGGCGCCAAACAAGCCGCCTGTTTACCGAAGGAGCCTGTTATTGTCCTCCCAAATGTCAGCCAGGCCTACCCTGTGGCAGCTGGCTGTTGCTAGGCCTCGTGTAAGACGCTGTGGCTTGGCACGGAGAGAGACAGGCAATATTATTCGGAAACGGTCGCAAGGCTACGTACTGACAGCAATGGACTCTCCCTTCTCCAACACCTGCACCTTCAAATCGAATTAGCAATGAAGAGTAATATCCACACTGCACATGAATGGCAGAATGGTCATATCTGCGAGCGGCCGGCGTTGACGTCACTCAATTCACGAAAAACTTATCCAATAACCAGAGCTGGTTATTTATAACCAGAGCGGGCAGCGTCAATGGCTGTCTTTTACCAGCTCTGGTAAAAGACAGCCATCGACGCTGCTAGGAGTCGTCCTGGAGCAGCACGATCTGTGTCTGGCTCTGCACCAGACATTCCCGACCGCGCCAGCAGGCTACAGAGATATCTCCTGTAACGAGCATTATTGGCTCGGCTACTGGCCGTTACATCGTTTTCGATTGCCGCCCTGTAAATCACTTGGTCGGCCTTTATCGTCCGATTTCGTTTCCAGCCCGAGTCAGAGCGAGAGAGCGGCGATCGTGTCCGATTGGGACACAGTGAATCTGACGTCGTATGCTCTCCGTGATCTCAGCGCCGGAGCGATAGTGTTTGTAATTACGAGCGGCTCGTCCTTCCGTGGTGCATGGGACAAATCTGAATGTGAGCGGCCCAACCCGGCCCATGGCGACGCTTTTGAGCTCATATCTCTGCAACCGCACGTCCGATTGACAAGCGGGTTTCTGTGCTGAGCAGACCCATCCAACCTACCCTGTTTGAGACCAGTGCCGGCTAATGTGGGTGACTACTACTGCGCGTGGCGCGTGCCGCGTGAGGAGTGTTGAAAAATGTTTTCTCGAGAGAAAAAAACTTCGCAACGGCTGGGCAGATTATGTGCAAATTTGGTGTGTGGTTAGGGACCTCTCAGCCGCCAGTTTC
Source organism: Chirona hameri (assembly GCA_036785665.1). Classification (NCBI taxonomy): domain Eukaryota; kingdom Metazoa; phylum Arthropoda; class Thecostraca; order Balanomorpha; family Balanidae; genus Chirona; species Chirona hameri. The sequence goes on along the minus strand of JAXIVJ010000318.1, from coordinate 95,142 downwards.
CCACAAGTCAGGGGTGGGGTGCCTCTGCACGTGTGCACCCCTATTCTATATCTCAGTAACGTCTGCGTCGATTGTGTTCTAATTTGGTGTGTGGTTAGGGACCTCTTAGTCGCCACTTTCCCACAAGTCCCCTGACTTGTGGGAAAGTGGCGACTAAAAGGTCCCTAACCACACACCAAATTATAACACAATCGGCTCAGCCGTTCCTGAGATATAGAATAGGGGTGTGCACGTGCGCACGTGCGGTGGCACCCCACCCCTGACTTGTGGGGTGCCTCGGCACGTGCGCAGGTGCTCACCTTTTTTGTATCTCAGAAACTACTTGCCCGATCGAGTTGAAATTCACCATACATTTGGTTCGCACTCGCTCGTTCATCGCCAACTTCGGCGCCATACTGGCATCGCATACGGTGTGTAGTGCATCGCGGACATGCTTTGGAATGCCTTCGGTGTGAAGCCGCCCAAAATCGTCCGGTGATCAATCGTTACACTCCATACCAGAACACAAACTATTTCAGGACCGACCGCACTGCCACGTTATCAGCAGCTTACACCGGCGTTTGCTCACACATCACGTCTGCGCATACCTGCAGCACTTGAAGCCATTCTCTAGCGTATTGAGCGCACCCAATTAATATCTTAATGAACTAGTTCATAATGACTATTGACCCAGTTCATTCGGTCTTCATTGGGCGACGTCTGGGTGGTTCCAGATACTAGGCAAACGTTCACCTCTTCATTTGTTGATTGCTACACAATAACGTTCAGGTAATGACAAGAAACGAATACGCCAAGCGCAAGCAGTCTTTGGCGATATTTCTTTGATTCAGATTTCCACAACCGATCAAACCACCATCAATGGATTCTCGTCCATGCATATACTGAAGAGAAAATGCAGTAAAGTTTACAACAAGACGACGAACGAAATATGGCATAGTAAAGACACGACCATGTCCAGCTTTCTGCTATAGAACGATGGACGTGGGACCGCCAGCCAAGGATACAAGACGATTCCCCTGTTGTGACCGCCTTTGTTGGATCGGCCACCATATCAAGCACCACCCGAAGAAGAAAGATCAGACAAGCCCTTGCATTGCGAAGCGGAATACTAATGACGCGTGGACACAAAGGCAATGATGATACGCGTGAATATACAAGGGCAAGTAGTTTGGGTTGTTGGCTCGTCCGCGGAGTCGGCAGCCAGCGGGTTTTACTAGCTAATAACTCGGGTCGTTACAAGCCAAATGTCGCGTTCTAGCGCTGCTCAATGTGTCGGTCATACCTGGATAAGAGAAACTTAGCATTTCATTCGTCCACTCACCCCGAAAAAGCAAAGCGTAACGTGATGCATTGCGCAGAACGCGCTTTAAAACGACTTTGCACTTTGTTCAACTTGCCTGGCATGCTGGCAAGTTGAACACAAAGATAACCTGGCATGCTGAATGTTAATATCGGAATCAGCATTCATAACCTGTGAAAGCTCAGTTACATAACCACTCGAAGACTTTTAAGAACACACACACACCAGTAGAACGCAGCAAAGAGTAGGCCATAGGATTCATTTATTATTTTATTTTATAATACCGACCCTCTTAAAGAATGAACTCCACCGATCTCAGGAGTTGGCCCCAAAGTTAGCTCCAGACGGCTGCAGGCGGATGTAATCACAAAGTTCATGTTGGATATGAACTCAGTTGAACCATTTGTCATCCTATATCAAATTACATGTGTCTCATCCATCGAGATGAAGATCTGTTATTTCTCCGTCAGATGGATATTTACAGCGGCAAACGATGTCTTGTGATTATCAAAAAGCGCGTACCGTAGTTTGGGGTAACTATGTACCACTTTTTACATTGTCTTAGTGTAGAATCTTAATCCTTTTGTCAAATGAGCTGAAAACTGTGCAGTAATGCATACGCATGCATTGGGGATGGTTTCTAGTGGTAGTTGATTTTGTAAACAAAATATTGCAAATAGTATTTTTGTTTGGCCAAGTAGTGGCCAATGTTACACCCACATTGATAGAACTTTGTAACATGTTCAGAAATAGTTAAAAAAGAAATGGAAAAAGGTGAAACCAGTATATTTGAGCGATGTTATGACAACATTGGTCCAATGCGCGGCTTTAAAAAAAAAATGAATGTGATCGGCCAACACAGTGCCAACAGGCAATGATGATACGCTGATACGGTGGTTGGTTACGCATCTTATAAAAATGCAAAAATGAGTTTCTGAGCGACCCAGCGACCTGAATGTTATCACAACAGGCTATGTCACCTGCAATCAACAAATTCTCACAAACTCGGGTTTCAAGATGTAGTGTCCGGCAAGAGTGGACCAAAATTACGCTATTTACTTTTAACAAATCTGTGAAAACATTGGCCACCCCTAGTCATGTGAGAAATATTTGCCAAAATGTAATTGACTATAGTGGGATCTGCAGTTCACATGGTATACTACTCAGGCATGTTATCAGTTGCAATGCAGATTGTAATACAGATGCTCCTAACAGGATCATACCAAACCTGGATTTCGACCCAAAAATGGGTCCCACTAAAACAAAATCTGGAGTCAAAAACATTTATAAAAATAACTTTTTGATGTCATCAGTTCCTTAGGAACTGCTCTATTCATCCATTCCAAAAAAGGCCCCAGGTCATGCATAGGGTAACAATTATATACAGTTTTGTTAATTATTTTTTGGTGGACCAAAGATACCGCAATGGACCTGAGTTACCCCAAACTACGGTACCTATATAAGGAATCAACGCGGATAATAAACAACGGGGATGCGTGCATGGTAGGCACCGTAAAGCAATCAAAACACAGCATAATACGTCTTAGTGTTTTTACATTGCATGCAAATTGCAGTTCATCCGTCCATACACCCGTTGCAATGTCATCTAGGTAAGACGCAATGAGCATAAGTGAGGTCAAGCGTGAAATGGGTGGATTGGTCACCAGTGCGTGCGTGCGTGGTAGAGGATACGGTTGTGGTGGACGCAGGTGCATACGTTTGCGTATGCGCGAACAAGTGCTTAAGTACAGGGGGGGGGGGGGGGGGGGGGGGCGTTTGTGTGGGGTAGGTGAGTACGAGTTTTCACGACCGCTGCGTGAGCGCATGTTAATAAGTGAGCGGCGGCAGTGAGCGGCTGCCGGCCGGCGGCGCTACACTTACTTGTCGTGTACATAAACTCGTCCTCTTCCTCCGTGTCCTGGACCCGCTCCTGTCGGTTGAGCTTGACGAATCCGGCGCTGGCCCGATCGATCTGTCGGACGACGGCCAATCAGCGCGTCAGGTGCCGTGGGAGCGGTGACGTCAGCGGCCGTCACGACCAATCAGACGCCGGGAAACACCGGGACGCCGCGGCAGAGTACTCCCGCGAGTGGCAAGAATAGCGCGAAACGGACTGATGTCAAATTAAATCCTAATGCGGGGGCGAGAGTGTTATGTCAAATGAAAGGTGATAACGGCTGGAGGCTTGTCGTGCCCGGGAAGCTTAGTGCGTAGGAGATACGGGGAAGTTTCCGAATGAGATTACAAAAGTTTGACCCTAGAGATTGCAACTTACCGGCAGCTTTACATAAAAGTTGCGCTTTAGTGTTGGATTTGTAAATAGGACACGTTTGGGTCAGTGAACGACACAAACACAATGCCAAAAACAACCGGAAAGCTTCTCGGGCCAACTAAAATTAACAACTGAACGCTCTAACAAATACGGAGGCCGACAGGCAGGCGGAGCCATTTATCATCTCCACATGGGTGACGAGCAGTACAAAAGAAGCGGCAGCCACTCGAACAAAACACGACTGAGAAGCGAAAATGGCCGACACGATACCTTACATCGACAGCCAATCGCTTACAAAGGACAACGAACATAAATGACGCAGGAACATGACAAGGCTGATAAATTGCATAAAAGAGTGTGTCGTGATGAATTGTATGTCATGCATTACTTAAAGAAATGGGAGCATGACAGACAAACATAAGATATTGCCACATATCGGAACGGCCGAGGAATGAGAGTCCAGCATCAATAAGAACACGTTCATAACACAAGTATAGGCAACTGCTTCTGAGTTCTGAATATCAATACCATCACCCGAACATTGCCGAATTGAGCTCTTCTTGTGAATGCGATGACACGTAGCTGGTCAAAACAAGAGTGCATCCACACGAAGACGCAAAGCAGACACGAAGACACACCATCAGGAGACGGAAGTCTGACAGCGGAACATAATTGGCGCCATCTGGGGATAAACGATGACATAACGACGAAAAGAGCAAAATCACACCAAAGTACCGGACGGCACGGACTGGCCGTCACAGGGGCCTGGACAGATCACGCCACGGTGCTGGACGGGGACAGCTTTCCACACAGGGCCACCGCCGAGCCCAGTCATTAAACCCAACAGCACAGGGTCGGAGCGGTCGCACCCGGCGGATGGGACGCGCCAGCACAGGCGGCTGGCATTACGATGATAACACATGCGCCGGCACTGCTGAGGGTAACCGCGCCCCTGGGTGACGTCACCGGCGACCCGACGCTGCCCACACGACACGACGAGACGCCGGGGACGGGTCAGCTCCGGTGACCCGGTGACACGACGAGCAGACAGCCATACAGACAGACATACAGACAGACAGACAGACAGACAGACAGACAGACAGACAGACAGACAGACAGACAGACAGACAGACAGACAGACAGACAGACAGACAGACAGACAGACAAACAAACAATCAAACAAACAAACAAACAAACCAACAAACAAACAAACAAACAAACAAACAAACAAACAAACAAACAAACAAACAAACAAACAAACAAACAAACAAACAAACAAACAAACAAACAAACAAACAAACAAACAAACAAACAAACAAACAAACAAACAAACAAACAAACAAACAAACAAACAAACAAACAAACAAACAAACAAACAAACAAACAAACAAACAAACAAACAAACAAACAAACAAACAAACAAACAAACAAACAAACAAACAAACAAACAAACAAACAAACAAACAGACACACAGACAAACAAACACACAGACAAACAAACAGACAGACAAGCAGACAAGCAGACAAGCAGACAAACAGACAAACAGACAAACAGACAAACATACAAACA